>CM033748.1:16133103-16365179 GCA_019671005.1 Hibiscus mutabilis
CACCAGGACCTTTTAAGACCCTTTAAAGCTTCAAGTTCCAAACTTGACATGTACAAATATACATAGACATATACATATACATATACATATACATATACATATACATATTACCGTTGAAGTCTGAAATCCTGCAATGGAAAACAGCATCTTGGTATCAGTAGAAGAAACCACCAAAACGGTAGACAACAAGCATCTACCTTTAGTATTATTATATTTTCTTTCAGAGTATGGGAATCAATGAAAAGGGATAACAAAAATTATACAGGTATTATAGTAATGAACAATCAAATATCAACTACCAACAACAAAAACAAATATCATTCACGAATTGAAACTGAAATCTGAGGAATCTACCAGAATATAACACGGAAATCTAATTAAATAACGAAATTCCAACACTCGAGATCAGACTTTTGATATTTGCTGTAAAAAAATCACAAATACCCCCCCCCCCCACACACCACATGAATGGGAAACTGGGGAAATGCCCACAATCAACTTGGAATGGAAAAAAAAAGTAAAAAAACAATCCCCAAAAGCAAAAGCAAATACAAGATGCTTGTATCAAATCTGCAAACAGACAACCAAAAGATGGCAAAACCAGAAATTACCAAGGAATTTACACCATCATTGCAACAAATTTGTGTCAAATGCAGGAAGTAATGAAATTCACTCACGAAACCCGCAAAAAGAACAGCATTCAAACAAGATTCAGTTTTGGAGAAAAAGGCAAAGATGTGTTTTTTTTTTTAATCTGGGTTTTATTTGTACTGGGCTACTGGCAATACTATGACTTTCCTTTCAACACAAACAGAAAAACTTTAACTTTGTTGCTTTGGGTATTTCTGTGTATCAAAATTGGTGAAGAAAGTAGTATAGTTTCTTAGAGATTTAGGGAGCAAGGGTAAGCACTAAAACACTCAACATCTATGTTCAGTAAAGCACGCCAAAAGGCTGACACTCGGCTTTCCTGTTGCCTTGCCTTGCCTTGCGACCCTCTTTTTGACTAAATGCTTTTCTCTTTACTTGCGTCCTAATTAACCTATCATTCGGATGAGTCCATGGTACGTTACTAAAAGACGACCTATTTTAAAATTTGACTAAAAATTAAAAATGTTAACTTTTTTATAATATTTTTGGTTGGTTTTTTTTAGCTTTTTTAAATATCGATATTTTGTCATAAATTGAAAATTTATCAAAAAATTAAGTATCGATACTTACAAAATAAGTTTCAATACTTAGCAAAAAAATCTATCGAAAATATTATAAAAAGTCTAACATTTTCAGTTCGTGGACAAATTTTAAAACTTGCAGTCTTTTAGCCGGACCCAAACCTGCCCCTATTGTTCTCTTTCTTTTGATTAGGTACATATGTATTACATTCCCGAGATAAATGTTAAAACTCGAGCCTACTCAAGGTGAAATAACATGAGCAACCTTATCACTCCATCAACTAATAAATCTCAACATATTATTCTCTTTATTTACTCTATTCAATACTTGTTCTTAGAAAATAATTAGGCTTGTAAACGAACCGAACGAACACGAATGAGGATGTGTTCATATGAGTTCATTTGTTTAATTTTAACCGAATGAACGAGAACAACTAAACAGATATAATTTCTTGTTTGTGTTCGTTAAGAAATTTAGCTTGTTCATGTATTTTCATGTCCGTTCGTTAAAATGATAAACGAATGCAAACGATCATTGAGTATTTTTTAATGTTTTTCTTAAAAAGTCTGAAGTCACGAACATCGAGCATTGTTTAATTTTTTATTTCATATTTTTAATAAATGTTTTTAATTTTTTTAAATATAATATTTTTGTTACGAAAAATAATAAATATAAATAGACATGTGAATAGATTTAAACGAACATAAACAAATAGATTACGAACATTCACGAATATAAATGAACGAACGAACCCTAATTTACTTTACGGGTGAGTTGGCTATTAAATGATAATAATCTATTATTATTTAAAGATTCGAAGTTAATTGTTGCTAACTCAAATGAAAAATGATTTTTATACATAGCAATAAATATTTATTTTAGGGGTGTTTTTGTTTCTTTATACTTTAATATGACTAATAAATTTATATATAAATCTTTTAATATTCTATTTGTAATAATTTGTTAATCATTTTTTATAAATATATTTATTAGCATAAAATCTAATAATAATGATAATATCAACCTTTGTTGGAAGGTGATCGATAATTTTAGGCAAGATGTTGTATTCAAGTCTTGTGAATAGAAAAACAATAATAAACATCTTATTAATTTAAAGATTCAATCCAATTTAACTTCATATATACATTAAGATTTATATAATTAAATAGCATAAAGAGTCTTTTATTAAAGAGATTCACTGATTGATCTAGTGGTTAATGATATTTATATTATCGTATTTGTATAGGTTTGAATCTTGTTATAAGAATGTAATATATTTTTATTTAATAAAAAAATAATCTCTTATAAAAGACGGAGGTGAAGATGATTATTAGAATTTCATGATTTCGTACTAAAACAAAAGGAAAAGGAAAATAACTCTTCCCAAACCAAGTTATATTGTCCTTTCATTATGGTGAAATCATGACTGAAACAGTGGGATAAAGAGACCCCCCCCTAGTGCATTAGTGTGTAAAAAGTTAAAAGAATATTTGTAGAAGGCTTAAATAAAAAATTAGCTTAATCGAAATAATTTTTTTTGATTTAAATAACTATCGGACTTAAAGTGACCACAAATGATAGTTTAGATGTTTATTTTGACCAAAGAATAGTTTAAGAGTTAAAAATAAACAAAAAAATGTATAGTTTAAAAATTGAATTTTCATTTAATGCAGTATAGTCCTGCATTTGGCTCAAATTTCCTTTGAAAATAAAATAAAATAAAATGCTTAGAACTATTATATCTTTTAATAGAAACATACTTTCATTGCTTATAAAAGATGAACTAATAGCAGTAGCGCGAGAGAACTAATCTCAAGTTAAGAGGTTTATCTCGAACACTTAGATCCAATAAAATACTTTACACATATATTCATCAATAAAACTCATTAGGAATGACATTAACAATTTTAATATGACTCTCAAGGTGAAGTCCCGTCAACTTTTTTTTTTAAAAAAAAACTTCTTAAATGATAACCACAACTCATAGCATAAAGAATTTCATATGTGATCTTTTTTTTGATAAAAAGGGGTATTGTTATCACGTGTCTCGTTAAAAAAAAATTAAATCTAATGAAGGAAAAAGAATACAGATGATGACAAATTACATCATAGCGACATTAAGTCGAAACTTCAAAAGATATCATGTCCTCATTGAGGAGATGTATAATACAGTCCAGCGGGACTTCAAAAATCAGACAACTCAAGATTAACAGTATTACCTAATTTTGCCACAACATCAGCTACACGATTGCCACTCATGGAAATAGAAATACAGAAAACACACCAATTCCTCCTACACAATTCCTTGATGTACCAAATAATAGCAAGCGTGCCTTCAGCACGATCCTCCTGATGAATTAATTTAACAGTCTCGGCACAATCAGACTCAGCCATCATGTGACGAACACCCAAATTTCACACAAAAAAATCTAGCATAAATACCCCACAATTCAGCTTCCAAAGCCGAACAACAACCAATGAATTTACCGAAACCTCTCACCCATTCACCCAAATGATTCCGAAGCGCACCACCGCAACTAGCTCTACCACTTGATCCTTCGCACATGCCATCACAATTAAGTTTGATCCACCCATTCAGTGGAGGCAACCATTGCGCGACAACCTGCTGCTGACCCAACCGTCGAACCGTTCGAGCTGCTCTCCCCGCTAGAGCCTCATGCGTAGTATCCGCCAGCCATTTACTCTGAGTCAAAAGCGAACACCAAGCTTCAACCGGACTACAAAAAACCACAGCATTATGTTGACACCATAATTCCAAAGCACAGAGGAAAATAATAAATCCCAGTTAGCATGCACACGTCTAAAAGAAGCTGGGCTAGAAAGATTTTGTTCTATCCACTGATGAAACGGCAAATGAAAGAATTCCGACAACCTTGACGGTTGAACAACTAGCGACCAAATCGACTGAGCGGCACTACAAGATCTAAGGACGTGATCCACATCCTCATCACCCATACGGTAAACCGAGCAACACGCATCCAAAGTGAAACGGCGACACATACGTTCCACATTCGTCATCAACTTTTCGCAGCTAGCTAGCTACATAAATACTTTAATTTTTTGCATACCTCGAAATTTATGAATCAGAGACCAGACTCGATCTACCGCACCATTAACCGGACTAACCCGCAGCTCATACGACAATTTTACCGAAAAACAATTATTCACACTTAATCCCCATCCGATAGCATCCTTCGGTAAGCTATGGTTCGATTTCTTTAGAGCCGCAATACTACCTCCATTGGCAACAAATGTTAGAATCTTGGCCAATCCCAACATCCATAGCTATCCACCATTGTGGCAACAGACAGCCGAGGTAAAGAGGAACGGTTGGCGGGGCTCACATGACCAGCTAAAACTCTAACACCGGGCACCCAATTATCATGTCAAAAATTAACAAAATATCCATTCCCAACAGACCAAGACAAATTGCTACGTACATCATGCCAAACTAAACCCAACGCTTTCCACAATCGCGATCCCCACGTCGATAAAGGAAACTCCGCAGCACCAATAGGCCATTTATACTTAACACGAAAGAAACGTACCCAAAGCACATCAGGTTTTGCAACCATGAAAATGCCAACTTCATTAGGAATGCCTCATTCAAGGATTCTAACTTTCGGAAGCCAAGACCACCATACTCAACTGGTTTGCACACCTCTTCCCAACGGACAATGTGGATCCCACTACGTTCTGAAGTAATACCCCAAACAAAACGCCTAATTAATCTCTCCAGCTCAAAGTAAATCTTCTTCGGTTGTACTGCTGTCAGCATAGTATAAATAGGAATCGCCAAAAGAATAGCCTTGGCAAGTGTAATTCGGCCTGCTAAAGATAAAGTTTTTACTTTTCATTTGCTGAGACAATTTTGTACCATACGTATCAAATAATCATACGAAGCAGATATAACACATTTATGAAGAAGCGGGACACCTAAATACCTTCCAAGATCATCCACTTCAGAAAACCCGAATCCCCCTGATTGCCACCCTAACATCCTCCGAAACATTGGCTGAAAAAAGATATTAGTCTTGGGAACACTAACCTTTTGACCCGAAACTTTGCTAAACTCTTGTAAAACACGAGAAATCAAATACATCTGATCCACTGATGCTTCAGCGAACAACAACATATCATCCGCAAAGAATAAGTGTAAAATAGCTAGAGCCTGTTTCGAGGTCTGAAAAGCCCGTCAATTACCTTTGTTATTTTCAAGCTGAATTACCTGCGCTAATCTTTCTATACAGAGCACAAAAAGGTAAGGAGAAAGAGGATCCCCTTGGCGTATACCTCTTGAAGGAACGAAAACATCAGTCGGTGATCCATTCTAAGGAATTTGAGTCGACACAGACGAAACATAGTGCATAATAAGAGAACGTAAAGCTTCTAGGATCCCAATATCAGTAAGAGTATCATCAATAAAGTTCCATTCCAGTCGATCATAGGCCTTTTCTAAATCAACCTTAATAGCCATCCAGCCCGTTTTACCTTTCTTACGATGCATTGAATGAATAACCTCCTGCGCGATAATTATGTTATCTGTAATAGCTCTACCAGGGACAAAACTTGTCTGAAATTTTGAGACCCAATCAGGAAGAAAAGGTTTCAGGAGATTAACAATAATCCTTGTAATTGCCTTAAAAGCTACATTACATAACCCAATGGGTCGAAATTGGGAGAACAATTTCGGGGTCTCCACCTTAGGGATAAGCACTATCAATGTTCGATTTAATTCTGCAGGAAGAACACCCTCAGAGAATACCCTCCGAATTAGCTCACAAGTGGAAGGTCCAACAATGTCCCAATTCTTTTGGTAGAAAGCAACGTGCAATCCATCAACTCACGGCGCCTTAAGTGGGCTCATAGCAAAAAAACTTGTCAAATCTCTTTATTTGTAACTGGGCATAACCCCGGATCAAGGCTACTACCCAAAGAACAAACAAATCACCCACGGATCGAAAAGGCATAACCATCACACCCAGATAAGTGAACAGCTCACGAAAAAAATCTACAGCAGTCTTGCAAAGTTCACTCGGTTCATCCACCCAATCTGAACCATTCACTTTTAACCCCGAGATGTAATTATTCCTTCGTTAGGCCATAGTTGACGTATGGAAAAAGAGGTATTTCGGTCTCCTTCAAGTATCCAATTAGCGCAGGCTTTTCTCTTGATTCATAACCACTTTAAGATCTGAGCGAAGTTTTTGTCCCAACGCTACAAGTGAGTCAGAATGATAACGAGCAAGAGCCGCGTCAATCCCGCGTAAACGTGCTAGGAGCCTCTTCTTTTTCTTTTCAATGTGCCTCAAAACCTCAAAATTCCATTCACCAATCTTTGACTTAAACGATTTAATATTCTGCAACAGATCAGATCTTCCCCAGACAGACTGAAGAAAATGTTGGAATTCAGGATGATCTTGCCAAGCCAGAATATAACGGAAAGGTCTCAAACTACGCTCCTTCTCAACTTCAACAACCAAAGAAGCAACGGCCGATGATCAGATCTATTTTTTTCTAAGTGACATACATGAGAACTCGGGAATAAATAGCCAAACATCTATCAAGACGTTCATAAAGATTACCACGGGACCAAGTAAATGGGGCCCCTCGAAAACCCAAATCAATCAGATCAGAGCAAAAAATAAAGTCGGCAAACGGTTGGCTCCCGTTAACATGAGCGTCAGACCCGCCTCGTCTCTCATCTGGACTTAAAATTATATTAAAATCTCCCCCCACGAACCAAGGAACATTAACACCACGATTTAAAGATTCAATTTGAAACTAAAGCGCCTTGCGTTTAGAACTATTTGGACTTGCATAAACTACAGTAAAATGACCCCATAAGCCAGAACCATTTACCCATACTCGTCTATTAATCAACTGATTAGCAATGTGCAAAACTTCCAAGACCGCATCCTGCTCCCAACACAGCCAGATACCACGACTGAAACCTTGCGCCTCCACACGAAAAGAATACGGATACCCAAATTTAGTGATAACATGATCATTCATTATTCCACTAATCTTTGGCTCAAAAAGAGCAAGTATTTTAAGCGAGTCTTTTCCTTTAAAAGCCCTAAGATAACTACAAAAAGTGGTGCTTGCAGCACCTTGTGAATTCCATAGCATAAACATCATAAAAACCATAGCAATAAAGAACAAAAAAATATAAACTTACTGCCCAAGGGCAACATTCTCATTCTCTCGAATCACCATCGGGTCCGAAGTCATTCCTCCTGAAGATTGAAGCGGACTACCCTCAGAAATCACCTCTAGCGAACCCACATCATTAACAATCACCTTAGATGTTCCCCTTGCTCAAGTTCTCTCTGCATAACAACGGCATGCAGTTGAGCATTAACATTATCGACTTATTTCGTTAGAACCGAATATGAAATAGTCCTTGCCGCCGACGACTTTCGGACTTCCAATCCTGACTTGTTATTTTCTTTAGCAAGTTTCAATTTAATCCCACGACTCCTAGCACTCAAACCCCCATCCGCTACTTTTTTCATGACCTTGTTCCATAATCAAGACTGCCCTATGCTCAGAGTAACGTGCTCCACAATATCTACCGGTTGTCCCGGCACCATCGGGACAACCGATACCTTTCTAGAGACCTCATTTGTATCTTTTGGTTTTTTAGGCAGATTAGACTCGTTATACGCAACATTCTTAGTCACTTCTGCCACTGGAGGCGTAACCCGTGACGTAGATGAGACTCTCTCATTGCTAGAATTAATAGCTTCTATGCCAGACTCAGCACCAGCAACCACCATCTCTACAGTATTCCCATGAGCATCCAATATATCATCTGTCTCAAGCACCAAGAAACGAGAACCATTCGCCCCAATAGAATTCGACTGCTTACCTCTACTCCCCTGCGCATTAGTGGAGAATCGGCGACGTCTATTCTCTACCACCATCAAAAGACCGAACAAGCCATCTGGGTTTTCAACAACATTGGATTTCGATCCTGGAGCTGAAGGCGTGGTCTCCTTTGGAACCTCTATACCAGTCTCAGGTAGATTCTGAGGACAAATCTCTTTCCCATGACCATAAACACCACACTTAAAACAAATATGTTGTAAACCCTCATACTTTTAACTTTCGCACAAAACCATCAATACCGATGCACGGCAACAACGGCTTATTCAAATATACCATAATAGTAAGGCGCACAAATTTTTCTTGCTCTCCAACTTGAGTATTATAGTCAACTTTGACAACCTTTCCAATTATCCACGTAATACGACGAAACAAAGCTTTGGAATAATACCGATATGGGAGTCCTGTCAAACTAACCCAAACCACAACATGCGAGGGATGCTTTTCAGATGTCGAAAAAACGACTCCAGGGCTGCACAGTCAAATAACTTTCATAGATCGTCCACGGTCCTTCCGTTAACGCTTTCTCATAATCACGAGGATCTTCTAGACGAACCAAATAGTAGTTATTTGCGAGATCAATAAGTTGAATTTCACCCAAAGGCCTCCACAATGCATGAATCCTATTCAAAAGAGCTTGATAACCAATATTATGCCCTAGCAGATAAACAATAATGGACTGACGCATACTTAAATCGATCTGATCATACACATGATCCGAGAAAGAAATCTTCAAAAACTCCCCGGAGCGATCGACAACACAATCCTCATCGTGAACAACAACTTTATCCAGAGTTAAACCCGAATAATCATCCATATTGTCGCCCAAACCACGAATCTCTCGAACCATACTCGCATATGAAGCTTTTGCTTCAGTCTCCAAGGAAACCGACCCAGCCGCCTGCTGATCGGCCGAAAAAGCCATTCCAAAATCCCCCCAAGCCGCTTCAAAATCGGCCGTTCCAATGTGGGACTCGCCAGCACCTGTGGCATACCATCAGGGGGACGGCCGCCGTCGTGACCATCGGCCACCAACGGGACTCCACCAGCCGCCCCTAGCGCAGGATCGCCAACGATAGTACTAGGGTTTTCCGTCATAGGTTTTTTTCAGATAGGTTCAATTTAAAATTTTAAATATCCTAAACTTTTTTTATCTAATGTTTTCTAAATATATGTTTTATCATATGTGATCTTTCATGTTCGAATTTAATTTTTTTAACGATGTCATATTTAAAGTTTAATTTTAGACAGGAAATTCTTTTGTTTAGTGAAATTTGTTAGTGTTGGATTCACAACTGTGTAAATCAGACCCACATTTTTTTAGACAAATATCAAGATTTGAATCTATATAAAATGAAACAATATGAGCACCTTTATCACTCAGTCAATTAATAGATCTCAAATCAGAACTGTATTAGCTTAGCAGCTTACATAAAAAAAAGGAAAGATTGACTTTGTTTGACGGTTAATTAACCAATAACCATCTAAGAATATAGGGAATATGCTTTTCTATGTGTATATTCATATTATAATCGCATCAAAATCATCTTTAAAATCATTATATATATAATTTTTTATACGTTTTTGTTATTTTTAAAAATATCATATTCAAATCCGATCATGATATTTCCGACCAAAATCAACAAAGAAGGTAGCATGGCTCAATATAAAATTGGAGTTTAGAACATTTCATATTCCCCGTTTGAACACTTCCCTATAAAAGTGCTAGATTTCTTAGACACTTATAATCACCTCACACCACATTTTGAGGCTTTCGATTTCCCCCTTTTACTTCTTTATAAAATACTAAAAAAAATATTGACCGCTTGAACAAATTCAAACAAAATTTCATATTCGAATATTTTGGAATACAACACCGTTTAATACTTGATGAGAAAGTTTTAGGAAAAAACTTTGATACACAGACTGTGTCAACTGAGAGCTTTTATTACATACTCTAAAAATTATTGACTTAATTTAAATTATTAAACGAATAGACAAAGAACAATCGTGATATATAAATAAAATAAAATACTAATAAAGACATAGGAGAGGTATCTATATGAAAATCCCACACATGTTGCTGACTGTATCACACTGTATATAATATATAAACCCTAGAGCTAGATGCCTAGATCATCTCAATTATTATAAAATTGGGTTTAAGAGCTTCTTAACAAACACTCGATTCCTTTTCTACTTTCTAATTTAACCAAATCCTCGTAGGCAGAATTTTTACCAAAAGTCATTGTGCGGTTGGGGGATTCCCGATGAGAAGATCTGCCGAACTTTGAACGCAAGTAAAATGTCGGGATACGAACTCATACAAGATGAGATAATATAATTACTATTAATCATTTGGTCAATTAAAAGATCTCAAATTTTATAATTATTCAATTGAATTCTCATGATATCAATATCGAATCAATCATGTCGTTCTAAATTGTTAATACTATAAATACTAATGTGTTCAAAATTTAATCTACATATTCTAAATATACTATATGTCAGATTCGAACTAATATTTGATGCTCAAACTCGAAAACATGATCAATAATTTGATACAATATTAATACTTTTAAATTTCGATCAGAATATTAAAATGTTTTAGACTAATTTAAAATTTCCACATATATTATCTTAAAAGGAATACAATTGTGTAGCATATGGTCCTATGATATGAGTGGAAAAAAGAGGTCCCGAATCTCCCTAACTTTGACCCACCACATGCTTTTACAAGTTTGTTTGATTTGCTTGATCATATTTGCCGAACACCAGTTTTACTTGTACGTTATTCATTGTCATCTCTTCGGTTTATATATTTTTCAGAATTCCTGTTATACCGAGATATACTAGTGATAAAGATAACGGCTAAATAATGAAGATAGTGATCGCAAACAAAATAAGAAAATAAAGAACATCAAGATTTACGTGAAATTTTCAAAAGAGTAAAACAAGAGGCAGAGAATGAGAACTTTCACTATGATAAAGAGTAGATTACAAATAGTTTGCGTATTAACGCTCTGTAGAATATGTTCTACTTGTATCTAATGTTGTGTCTAAAAACTCTAATCACTTGTATCTGTTCATAGGAATGTGTTGTTTGTTTACATAAAAAAACTTGCATATAAAGTAATTCTACTCAATATAAGTGCATACCTTTAATTAATTAATGCAAAATAAATAAGATATACCAAAAATAAATTTTTATTTTAAACTAAATTCTAAAAAAATTTGGATCATAACTTTGATATTTTCAACATAAAATAAAGATAAAATCCCAAAAGTTTGTCATAGAACCATGGGATCCGATGAGGGACAAGACATTGGGAAATACAAGATATAGACATGGTGATCTAAACATACTGCTAATACAACTCATTAGTGTACTATACGGTAAGGGGGAAGGGCAATAATAGTGATAACAACAATTAACAATAGTAATTGAAAGGGATTACTTGGTCCACGACTAACGCAAATGCACATCACATGCACGTCCTGAAAGTGGATCAAATTTCCTTACTTTTCCCATATCAAGACTCATACCCCCTATTTGATCACTCTTCTATGTTCTTTTGCCATACGCCATCGACTTGTTTTATATATATATATATATATATATATATATATAATATTATAGTTATCGGTTAGTTTAGAGAGATAAAGCGATAGATGTTGTAAATGAATTAAAATGGGTTGAAAAGATCATCCTATAATAATTAACTAAGGGTCGGATACTCATGATTATATAAAAAATATTGTATAGGATTGATTAATTATTGAATACGACATAAAAAAGGTTATTTTGTATTGTAACTAGTTTAATCACATTTAAACCATCTTTTCTTTTTCCTCTTTTGATTGATTTCCCATCGTTTTATGCCGACTAGGGAAATTAGATGTTGGTAATAATGTCACAGGTTATTGTACATTACGCATACCTAAAGACGTGTTCGGTGGTTATGAAATCAGATTATAAAATCACGGGTCGTTATATATTTTTGGGATAATGGCACCAATACTCTTGTATTTTGGCAAAACTTTCAATATGTGCCTCTATTTTTAAAATATTTAATATCCTTTGTACTTTGTTTTGATTTTTTAAAATGCACCTTAGATTTTTTGGTTTCAAACAATAACGTGACATAGACATGTGACACTTTCTAATATTGTCACGTGTCACTTTTTAAAAAAAATAATTAAAGCCAAGGGTTTTAAAATAATTTGCCCTTTTCTTTTCCATGTGTTCTTCCCTCAAGAACACAACCAGTTTTCTCTGTTGTTATCGTCGCTATTGTCGATTCCTCCTACTGTTCGATCAACAATCGCCACCCAGTTAAAGCATTTACCTCCTCTATTGTTCTGTCATATTATATTTCTTTAAAACCACCCATACTCTCACAAAATTAAATTTAAAGTTTTTTTTGTTCGGCAATATATGATTTTATTAATTAATAACACTTAAACCCAAATGTGAGATTTATTAAAAACTTTCTTAAACTTAAATGAAGGAAAAGAGTACTCACATTCGAAAAAGACACGAAGGGAGAACGAAAACACAGCCAATCCAGACAAGCAAAGCTTCAGGGAAAGACTAAAGTGAAACATCTCAATACTGTGAATCGACTAATGCTGGCCAAAATCCAAAGCAAAGTTTCTGAAAATTACTACCAAGCTTGAAACATCTCCCTCCTAGAAGCACCATCCAACGCAAGTAGAGCTGCATTTGAGTTACCGTTGCCTGGAGAGCATTGGAATTTAACCATCCCAATGCTGTGAATCGACTGATCAATATTGGTCAAAAGCGACCACCAAATACGAGGCCGCAACATCGCACTATTAAACCAACTTGCTACCACACTCTGAATCTGCAATTTGCAAACATGTGGTTAGTATCTTCAATAGCCAAACTACACCAGCAACATAGGCAATGATCCAAGACACTCTCAATCCCACGTGTACGTAGGAAGTTTTTTGTTTATGATACGATCGATTTTCAGCATCCATAAAAAAAATTAACATTAGGAGGAACCTTCAGCTCCCAAAATCAAAGTCCGGTTCGTCCACTTCAGTGTATAAGTTGAGATAATTTTTTAATCGATAACAGCCCCGCTTTGTCATGAACCCAAGTAATCTTGTCTGCAACTTCAGTTGTGATCTGAAATCTACCAATGAGAGACTTGAGGTCCTCTACCAGTAGATTTAATTTTTTTGTCGGATCAATGTTTCGCCGTTGGATCGATTCATTATTGAAGTATGTTCTTCGCGACTAGTTTGTCTCTTTTTGCACCCTCTAGATTGAGATATAACAACCCCAAACTCTATAAACTTAGATGAGATAGATTGAACTCGTTGAGTTGTCCTATTGGTAAATGATGATGTATTTCGTCAAGGTGAACCGGGTTCAAGCACCATGTGTGCACGGTGTGTGCGCGTTATTAAAGAGCTAAGAAAATTGAACATATACTTATACATAGATTTTAACTTTTAACACATTAACAATTGTATACTATATAAATTTTAAAACATTGAAAACATTTATTTTATGGAATCCAACAAATAGTCTCAGTGGAAACTTGAGTTTAAATCTCTTTGCCTGCAAAGTGTGTGCATTATCAAAGATTTAAAAATATGTACGAGCAAATATTATTTTATAATCACCTAAAAATTATTAAAAATATTTATTTTACGTATCATATTTTGTAATCTAATATTATCTATAAAGAAAATGATCTTTATAATGGAAGGTCCCACTCACCAATAAGATGCACTAAATTTTGGTACTTGGCAATGGCATGCTTAATAAAGTTAAATGGGGCAAAGGGCCTAAGCAATGGCCTTTGCCTTTCTGCTTTTGACAAAAGTGCAGGTACTGCACCATTAAAAATAAATTATGCTTAATTAGTGCTTCTAACTTCTTTTAAACAACCATCAATCTTGACACTTTGGCCCAATTTTAACTATACATTTGCAAATACTTTATTAAATTTATTTGGAGTAGGGTGTGGCATAAATGATTCTTTAATACAATATCTTTAAATTTTTTAGTTTCTTTTAAATTTTTAAGTGTACTTAAAGTTATTTTCTTTTAGACGTTATAATAATAATTATGTCAACTGAACTAAGACTTAACCAATTGACTCATAAATTTAAGTGTTCGTTCTCCTATTTTTTTATAAATAATACTTAAATATTCGTATTTGATGTTTATATTAAATAAATATGTTATAACGACCAGACATCCTTCTTACCCCAAACTATATATATGGCCAAACTAAATTTCTTGACTCTGCCCCTACATACCAACGAAGCCAAAATTTAGGATTTGGGGCAAAACATAAATGTTTAAAAGTGGGGGACAAATTCAAAAATAAACCAATTTATAAAGAAATTTATATAGGAGCACAAAGCTGGAAAAAATTTCTTAGGGGTGAGGGGCACCCACATACCTTCGTCCCTGCCCCTCTCTCTCTATATATATATATCATTTATTCATTTATTTTTTTAAATATGCTGGTGTGATTATAAGTATATGTTTAATTTTTTAGCCTTTAATAAGGTGCACACACTATGCACACATAATACTCGAATCCGGGTTATCTAGATGAAACACATCATCTTTTATCACCGATACCACTCTACGGGTTCATTTATTCATTTATTTTTAAATACCAATTAGAATACGTGATGATTCTTAATTCACTTATGAAATTTAAAAACATCACCCCTAACGTATCAAATTGCATATACATGCCAGTCAAGGAAAGTAAATATATATATAATTAATAAAAATATGTAAAAAAATGTATAAAGATTCGGAAAATATGAATTTGTAAAAAAGTATTTAAAATCGGTTATCTTTCCTACCAATTGATTCAATTTCAAAAAAAAAAAAATAGTTTAAGAACCCAACAAGTGTTCTAGTGGAAAAACATGTTTATCTTAGAAGACACATGTTCAAATTGTTTTGTTTACAAAGTGTATACGCATTGTTAAAGGGTTAAAAATATGTATGGACATATACTACCTTGTAATCACCTTTAGATTATTAAAAAAAAATGATGAGCTATAAAAATGAAACAAAAAATTTAAGGGCTAAAATGATATTTTTTTATAAATGATACTCACAAAAACTTAAAATATGCACCGCATTCCTACCCAATATATACAAAAGCCACTTGCAAATAAATTAGGGCAATTTGCAAAAGGCAGCTTCTTAGATTCAAACAAAAGAAGCATCCCAAATCCCAATTCTTTGGTTCATTCAACTTCATTGCTTACGCTTTGGTACTTGGCCATGGATGAGCCTAGTGTACAACAGCTAATTTACAACTTAAAAAACGGCACAATTAAAATATTTAAAAATATAAAATATAAAATATTATCAATAAATATCTTCTTTTATAACTTAAGTCAATTGATTAGTAACGCGTCCAATTAAAACAATTAAGGTCTAATAAATGACGGTTAAAATGCATGTCATAGAATTGTAAAAAAAAAAAAAACTAGGCCCACTAAAATCCTAACCTAAGAAGATCCAAATTATAGAAATTCAATTAGTGGTCTAATTATTAACTAGGTTAGTCTAATATTATTCCTAAATTAATTAAGATTCTAAAAACTAGAAAGCCCTAATATTTTATGGATTATCTTAAATCAAAATAATTAATTTGATTAATTTTAAACTAGTATCTCATTAAGCCAAGGATTCTATTTAAAATGAATCGAATTAATTAATTATGATTTTAATTAGGTGTCCACCTAAGTCAAACATCAATTTTATCCTAAAAGGTAATTAAGAGACGTCAAATTAATTTAATGAATTTAACATTTATCACAATAAGCCAATGATAAATTTAAATTAATTAAATTAATTCAAATTTTAAATCTAACTAAAGGCTCCCAAAAATCTAATCTTAAATTTAATTTAATTAATTTAAAACTTATGTCTCAATAAGCCGAGCGCATAATTTAAATTAATTAAATTAAATTAAATTAAACCCTAAGAATAAATTACACATAAATAAAGAAAAAAAGAAAATACTAAAATTTAAATATATGCTCGATCAATCAATCTACATATCGTTGTTGTTGAAATTAAAAAACTTAATTTAAGGGTTGATAATTTAAATGGAATTTGAGGCTTTAAAAGTGCGTCAGTCTAGGATTTGGAGATGCGGCAGTCTCGGTGGGGCGGTTTTTTTTTTTTGGGGGGGGGGGGGGAGTGGGTAGGAATAATGGAAATGAAAATGTAGGGTTAGGGCTGCCCAAGGGGGAGAGTTAGGAGCAGCTAAGGGAAATTGAAAAATGGGCAGTGGGATTGTTTTTTTTTTCTTGGAAAAAACCCTTGGCCGTGAGTTTTAGGGTAAATATTATATATAGTTATTATTTATTTATTATCTCATAAAATAGAATCAATGAGGTTCAAGACTTTACTCGCTAAGTAGTGATTCATCTAATGAGAGTGAGGTATCCATCCATTCAATGTGGGTAAAGACTTAATGAGGAAAGGGTTGAGATTTTTATTTTATTTTTTGTATTTTTTTACTATATAAAATCATAAGTAATGAGTCATATTTGATGTGGGCTATTAGGTTAGGGTATAAGGTTTTGAGTATTAAAAGGGTGATATGGATTGGTCTTATTTCGAGCATTTTAACTTAAACTCGGACAAAATTTAGTGTCTACAATCAACACAACCGAAAATTATATCTGGGGCAACATTTTCATGTTACAACCTAAAATATTATATTATTTTATAACATTTCAGGTTGATGGTAAGTTTCGAAACTCTAAATAACTTTTTAAACTCGCAGTGAAAATGCATTTTTGGTAGCATTTCGATTGGTATGGATAACATTTTATTTATTTATTTTAAACAATTTTTACCTAGGGGAAGGATAATGAAGAATTTGCTTTTGATGGGTTTAGAACCCACAATCTAAGCGAGAGGAAGATGCCAACTATGAGCTTTAACCACGTGCTCTAAAAATTGTTGACGTATGAATAACACTTTAAATTTTATATTTTCTAGTATTTTAATTATACCGTTTTTTAGCCTCGCCACACAGCCCACTTGGCTATAGCCTCAGCCTGCCAAACTAGAACGCCGTCCCCAAACAGTCTCGTACTAAGGCTTTGTTTTTGGTTGAGGTGAGAAAATCTTGGTTTGGAGCAAACCAATGCAAAATCTAGAAAAATTAGCTTTTGATAAACCAAGGTTTGAGAAGCTAGTTTGGAGGGCAAATCAAAGCTTTGACACTCAAAAGTTAAATATTTTTTGTTGCTTTTAAATTTTTTTTTGGAAAAACTAGTTTGAAAAGTCAAACTCAACCAAAAACACACCTTGAGCTTGATGTAAATATTAATATATGTATATATTATAAGCTTTTTGTTATATGGAGGGAGGCCGTTAATTCTTTAATAATTCCTTCGGGCAGTAAGCATAGATGTTAAATAGGGATAGATACCAAGGCCAAAAGGTTGAGACCACATACAGCCTACAAAAAAAAAACGCAAGTTGTACTTACAACTATCAATTGGACCCATCAAATTGATTTTCAATTGAGCTAATTTAAATAGAATCAAATCGATTTTTAAAATCGGTTATACCATTTCAGGCATGAAGTTTGAGTTTCTTTTTAGGTTGGATTAGGGGTGATAACGAGTCGAGCCCGAGCCTGTCCAGGCTCGGCGAGCTCGAAATTTTAGGTTCGAGTTCGGCTCGGAAACAATACTATTGGACTCGATTCGGGCTCGAAGCTCGTTAGGCTCGGCTCGACTCAAAATGGACAATTTTGCTATAATTTTTTTATAAAAGATAGGGCATCGTTAAAACCCCTTTTATAATCAACACTGAAACAAAATTTAATATCGGGAAATGAGAAAAGAGTGCCTAATTTATTTTAGTTAATTTATTTTTAGTGGATTTTCCCCTAATTTATTTTATTGTTTTTCTTTTATTAAAGAGATCACTTTTAGTGTATATGTACCGAGCCTGTTCACGAGCCGAGCTTCGGTCGGCTCGGCTCGTCTTGTTAAGGTCTCAAGCCGAGTTCGAGCCCGAGTCGAGCTCACTCGAGCCGAGCTTTGACCGAGTAGAGCCCGAGTAGCTCACGAGCCGGTCAGGCACATTATCACGGTTGGATCATTACGAGGGTGTATTGTTTTGTGTTTGAGTTAATTTTGTGTTGACATATTCAAGTTGTTGTTTTTATAAAAAACTGCTAGTATTATGGCTGCCGCATCTGATTGCCGCTGAACAGAGCCACCGTAGCTGAAGGCTCGCGTGGTATATTTTTGGGCCCTGCACAACGCCCACCTTCGATTTGGTTTTGCCCTCTATAGCTTTATTCAAGAATATCCATGTCGTTTATTTGGATGGTCTGAGTTTTGTTTTTTCCTTTTTCTTTTGTTTTCTATTTGTTGCAACTATTCAAGAACTTTGTCTTTCTGTTCTGCTGTCTTTAGTATCTCAATAAAATTCTCAGACGGTACCGTTTTCAAAAAAATATATCAAAATTACAACGAGATAAAATTATAAAAATAAACAAAACATTAATCCGAATATATATTTTTATAACCATTAAAATAAAAAATTAATCATTTGAGGTCATAAAAAGACCATATAATGGAAAAGGTTAAAAATCCAACAAAAAAACATAGATACAAACAAAAATGGAGCTAGGATTGAACATTAGGAGGGGATAAAATATTAAATTTAAAACTATAAGGGCTTATTAAGTATCTAAACTCAAAATTAAGTGAGCAAGACATAATTTGTCTAGTATCAAATTTATAGGGACCTAAATTATTATTAGACCAAAAAAATTACAGGCACATGCTCATCTTTCTTTGGTTCAATTCATGTTTGATTAAATATTTAATAAACTCTTATACCTTTTAATGTACATATTTATTTTTTTACAAGGGACAAATTACAATTAGACCAAAATTTATTAAATATTTAAAATTGGTGATAGGGGCCTAGGCCCCCTTGAGCCCTCAAATAGCTCTGTAACTGGATACAAAGAACACCATTAATAGACGAGGGAAGAAAAACCATCAACACTAAAATAAAAACATGCATATGACAATGAAGGCACGTTGACAAAACGATTATTACCACAATTCAATCGCGAACAATAAACGATGATTGTGAACCCGTATCCATATCGGGAAAGATTAGAATGATAACTATAAATGTCATCTTAATCAGACGAGACAACGTCAAATATAACCATGAGAAAAAATAAAATAAAAAGAAACGATCAAACGATCGATAATGAACAGAAAATGTGCCAAAAGACAGAAGAAAACGTTTCACAGGCCAGAGTTATTCTTATTAAAAAATTTAAAAATAAAAAATAAATATACAATATAATAAAACAAAGGAGAGAGAAGGATTATCGACAGTAAGCAATTAGCACTAAGACAAATGTCATCACTTGTCGAATAAAAATTCAAACAAAAATAAAATAATATAAAAGAATTGTGGCACTTAGATTAGAGAAAATTTCAAACACTAATTCCCGAAGGTGGATTATTTAAAATATTCAAGTTGATAATTTTTTATGATAAAATCAAATTTAATTTGTTTGATCAAATTAGATTTTGAGTTCGAATAGATTTAAACTATATTACTCAAGCCCACAAAATTATTATATTTATATATTAGTCTTAGATTGATATGATATTTCTTTTTTTGGGGGTAGTTGGCAATTACTATAATATATAAAGACTTGTATAAACTTGGATTGCAGTTTGCAATTGCAATAATATTACAAAATTGCTATAACTGCCATGCCACCCATATAATAATTGTTAATTGTATGAGACTAAAATATTACAAGTCTTAAATAAAATTTAATTTATCGATAACATTTGGTGGAGTAATTGTATATGGCTCTGTCTAACCTGTACCCTAAGGCATAGGTTAAGGTATATTTAATAATAATAATTAAGAAGAAGATTCTATTGTTACATTTAATATGAAACTTTTAATAAGAATTTTATTTAAGATGGTTATTTGATTATTTAACTCATTTAATCTCTAAAACCCTAAATCATAAACAAAAAACCATAACTCCTAAATAAAAACCCTAAACCCAAAACAAAAACTCTTAACCTCAAAACCCCAAACCCTAACAAAAGGTCATATACCCTAAACCCCAAAAACCTATATTCAAAATAAACATCCGTAAACCCTAAATCCTAAACCCAAAACAAAAAGCCCAAAGCCTTAAACCTTGAACAAAAAATCATAAACCCTAAAACAACTCAATATGAGAATTAGTATTATTACATGAGTTAAATAATCAAAGAACCCTCTTAAATGAAATTTTTTATTAAATGTTTCATATTAAATGCAACAATAGAATATTCTACTTAATAAATTTTATTAAATACACTTTAACCTATGCCATATATTAAATTCTTAAGAAGAACTTAAGTTCGAATCTCAAAAATTGTATATAATTCTTACATAATAAGATGGATAATGGAGAAATAAATAATGTGAATCAATCAACCTTGAAAATGAAAAAAACTTGTGAACAATTTTTTAACTCAAATCTCTATTTTATATCTTATTAATGCATCAAATATGCCCTTAAATAGAAAACAAATAAGGAACCTAATCCTACATTAGAAAAAGTTCAATAATAAAATAATAATAAAACTTTACTTGTATATAAAGTAATGTAAATATAATAATAAGAATAATAATAATAATCATAAATAAATAAAAATAACTTTAAAATAATAAAACAATACCCGACTAACTTAACTAAACTACTCTGAACTTGTTGTCCAAATAGTCCCTCTCAAGCATGCATCGTTCTTTCCTTGTTGAAAAAAAATTCGAGAGCAAATTATTAGAATACGAACTCTTAAAATTTAAGTTTTAGAATTTATCTATATATATTTTTATCTAGTTTTTGTTAAAAGTAATTATTTTTATGATACGTTTTCTCTACTTTTATAGTACGTTTTTCTGTCTTTTGACACGTTTTTTTTCTGTTTTTGACAAGTTTTTTTATCTTTATTGACGGTCGTTTGGCTGTTTATTTTTATTTTTCTCGTGGTTGGATTTGACATTGCCACGACTGATCAAGATGACACTTATTTGGTTGTCATGTTGATCTTCCATGCTTTGGACCCTCAAATTGGATTCGATACACGATTTGCATTGTGGATTTTCTCACGACGCTCGACTCTTATTTGCAGTTTTTGGTATTCTTTCAGTAGTTTGATCTCCTTTTGTGGTTCGTTTATCGATGCAGTCATATATATTCTTATCTATGTTTTGTTTGAGTGTTTTGTTTTGGTTTTTTTAACCTTTTCATTGTATAGTCTTTGTATGATTTAATGTGGTTAGTTTCTTTTGTTATTGATTATTGAAAAATGTCCAAATTATATTTAGTTTACGATCGTAAACCATCATTGTAATTTGGATATTTTTCTTTTTAATAATACTAGCCACTTATTCAACGAACTTGGTATGAGATTGAAGTATGCTTGGTAGTGGAGACTTTCAAGTTAAAGTCTGTTTTAATTAGGGATGGGATTTTTAACTAACCTAAACCCAATCGACTGGCTCGAAATTTATATACTTCAACCGAACTGACTTGATATATTAAAAAAATTTAATTTTAAGGACCTAATTGTAAAAAAATATTTTTAGGGGACTTGGTTATAAAAATATAGTTTAAGAACCTAATTAAAAAGGGCATAAAGCCAAAAAAATACCTCAAACATTTGACTGAATAGTCACTTTGGCCCCTATTATTTTTTTAGAGCAATTCAACCCTCAATGTTTCATTCTAGGTCAAAATGGCCCATCCGCGGATGAAAACTGTCAATCAACCGACGGTAAATGGCTTGAAATGACGTGATAAACATATATGGCAGTGCACGCTAACATGGCAGTATCATATAGACAAATTTTGTTAGACTTGAAAAATATTACATCAGTCAAAAAATAATTTTATAAAATTATATAAAATATAAAATAATTTTTTCTATTGACTTATCATTCTGTAAAGTAATTTCAAATTGTTTACCGCCAGTTTTCAAACAATTTTCATCTGCAGAGTGGCCATTTTGACCCAAAATAAAACGTTGAGAGTTAAATTGCTCTAAAAAAAGAATAGGAGCCAAAGTGACTATTTAGTCAAACGTTGTGGGTATTTTTTGACTTTATGCCTTAAAAAATATAATGAGAGGTATTATTGCAAATGTTCTTAAAAATAGTAAGAAATTATACTATTAGTCTTGAATCAAATCGATATATTTCATTCTAAACTTAAATTCAATTTTTTTAAAAAAATATTACTAGATCGAGTCGAGTGAAATGCTCATCACTACTTTTTTACGTAGAGCTGGAGCACTTAACCGGGCGTATGAACAATTGGAAAGCATTGTTAAATCATTACACGTGGATATGTAGAGATTGAATACAGAATCACCTTGTATCTTTTCAATTGTTTAACTCTTATAAATCAATGTAAAACAATCCATATTTTTCGGTCTTAATCTGAATTTTCAAATTCAATTTTTATTTTAACAATTCAGACATAGTGAAAAGGAATTTACTCTTAATAAATATTAAATTTATAACTTAAAAAAATATCAACAGAAATTTTTTAAATATGTACTCTAAAAATGATTGAGTAAATTAATTAAATTGAACATAAAATATCTAGCATGTCACACGAAGGCCCGCTAAGGGTATTATTATTATGATGATGATCATCATTATGATCCACTTATGGTGCCAACATGTGCATTAAACCACATTGGAGATGGGGTCGAATCAAGTAGACTTTCTCTCGAGTCTCAACCGTGAACCATACATGTTCAAAAAAAAAACCGTGAACCATAGCTTCCTTAACGTGTGCTGGTTTTCCTTTTCCAAAACACCACCGCCCTGGCTGCGGCTGCCTACCCTCTACAATTGCCTGCTGTCCTTTCGGCTAAGCTATATGAATAACACAAAAGATTTGACTTTTATTTTGATGGGAAAAAGTTGAAAATTCATTGTATTTACAAATGAAGCAATGAATTGGCAGTGTCTGACTACAGAGATCAATTCACTGTACATGACAAATTCGTCAAAAATACAAATCCCGCGAAAAAATTTAAATTAAGATAAATGTTTTGGTGAATTCAACTTGATTCTGAATCCTGTTTCCTCTTTTTTGGCAATGAAGAGACGTGGTTTATTTGTCGGCAATGGACTTTCAACCTCTTCTTCTCCGTACATTTGACTGAATCTTCCGTCTTTGTTTTCCCCGCACGACTCCGGCAAAGCGGGTAAGTTGAGGTCAAACTCAAAGTCGGGGACACGGTGGTTCTGGATCAACGCGCCGCAGTCCGATGATGTCACCCCGCTGACGCTAGGGCTGCCGGTCTTGTTGTTGTTGGCACCTTTGTAGTGGCGACGTTTGTGGCCTCCCAAGGCTTGGCCTGTAGGGAAACTCTTGTGGCAGATGGAACACTCATGAAGCCTACCGCTACCGTTGGTAGTGGTTGTGCCGGTGCTGGCTGTTGATGGAATATTATCGAAGTCGGTGGAGGGCTTGCGGTGGCTGGCTTTATGCCCACCCAAAGCTTGATAAGAAGGGAAAGCCTTGTTGCAAACGCTGCAGTTGTAGGACAACTTCAAAGGCGGCGGCGGTGAAGACTGAAGACGATAACGATGAGGACCGTTGTTGTCGTCGGCGGCAGAGCGGCCACGAGCGAGCATAATAAGACAGAGAGCGAGATGCTCCTCTTCGGTGGTGGGTTCAACATCAACATCTGTGAGTTGGCGTTTAGAACGTTTGCCTTTCTTCCAAGTGTCGAGGTCATCGTATGTGCTGGTGAAAGGGGCGGCCATGGTAGGAGAATTCAGAGCTTGGAGAGCCATATATGATTTTATCTTCAAAAGAAAGTAGCTCGGTAGTCTGTAATGGTGGAAACTGGGAAGGCCGAAGGGGGTATATTATATATATATATATATATATATATAGAGAGAGAGAGAGAGAGAGAGAGAGAGAGAGAGAGAGAGAAGTGGTGAGGTGGTACTGGTAGCTAAGAAGGAAGTGAAGTGGGTCAACTACACGGAATGGGGTAGGCTTTAGTTTCTTCTACACATTTTATACGACTGCTTCCATCTCAATTCAATGCTATTGCTAAGTGCTAGCCCCCGCATTCACTTTAGAAAAGCAAAACCAGGACACTTGAGGCCGTGTCCCCCACGACTCCTTTGGTCAAATTCTCATCAAATTTTGGCATGCAAGTAGAAACCAAACTCTTTTGTTGGTGTGTTATATTTAGGTGATCAGGATTATAATATCACGATATACATTCATTTTGGGATGTTTCTTTACACCCCTAAGACTGTTCACTCAAGAAAACCGCTTTTGCCGCTGTCTCTGTTCTTTCTTTCTCAAAATATAGTTTCTCACTCGTTCCACCACTGTTTCTCCATCTACACTGCAACTACTTACTGGCCAAACAAAAATGTTATTAAATAAATAAATGACGTGTTGATACGTTATTGGTTGAGAGAAACATTTGTCGTGAAAATGTGCTAGTTTTTGGTACTTCATCGCTGGCTAGCAGAAAGAAAGAAAGACAGCTAATTCCCGAGAAACATCCACTATTGGCCACGTGTGGAACTGGAACAATACCAGTTCCCATGATTATCTTTCTTGTTCTCTAGAATAATCTCCCTTGCTCTTCCATCACTTGACGCCGTGTTTAAGAGGCATGATGCAATATAGTTATTGTATAATATAAATAGAAAATATTATAAGATACATAATAAAAAATTAAAAATATTATATTATTTGGTAATATTTTCAGTTGACGCTTAAGTATTGAAACTTAATTTTGAATATTAATATTTTATTATTTTTAATAATATTTTAAATTTTTATAAGTATCGAAACGTATCTTTAAGTATCATACTGTACGAGATACCAACCGAAAATATTATAAAAAATATAATATTTTTAGTTTCGTATTTCGTAATTTATAACAAGTATCAAATTATTAAATATAACAAGATTAATATTTATGAATTTTAAATTTTCGGATAATCCAAAACTTAAAATATTACAATCCGTATCTGATTCGAAAAATTTAAAATCAGATCGAATATCTAAGCTAAAAATAAAAATTAAATCGGATATTCGAATTTTCGGATCGAATCGGATATTTTTAAACACCCCATCATTACCTACGTATCTGTTGTATAGGGAACTTGTTTGAACAAGGAACACCCAGTCATTAAAGTTGGTTAACTCTACTACGACCACATGCAGGAAGTTTCATCTTCAGCCAATCGCGGCTGCGATACACTGAATAGTGATTTAAAGATTTAGAGAGTATGTACAATCTATTAAAATAGAGTCGTTAATTAAAAAAAGTTAAATGTTTATAGATTTTAAATGTGTCGTGGGTTGACTATTGAGTGAAAAATGAGTATAACATAATTCAAAATTTATAAAGTGTGCAAATTTTTTTCTCATTTGTTTTACGAATGGTTTATAATTAATCTTTTGTAAGCAATTGACTTAACTCATTTTAGGGGCATTTTTTTCTTAGAGAATTTATATGATCGCTCTTATTACACATTTAGAATCACCTCTGTGCGTATGTAAAGTTGATGGTATTTTAAAGAATTTGGTAATATCTCGTGAGTATTCTAACATCACGAATACAATAAGATACATAAATTACTTACATTGTGTATTAACAGTTGATTATGCGATTGGAATTCAAAAGCTTGATTTGGTTAATCTAAATTAGAATTCAATTCAGTGTAATGTAATTGGAATAAAAGATTGCTAAAACTTAAAATGACTTTAGGACTTAAAACTTTAAATTTTAAGATTCAAATAAACAGATTACATAAACTTTAATTTACATAAAGTATGAATAAAAAAATTCACTCCAAGCATGAACATATATTTTTTAATTTAATCACAAAAAATATAAAACCAAGCCCACTTTCAATGTTGTTAAAATACTCATATTGGGCTTGGGTTTTTACTTAAAAACCTATTTAATTAAAGTGATTAAAAAAAAGAAATGAGCTGGTATTTTCTAATTTTACTAAAGACGGATATTTAATTTTCTTTTAGCAAGTATCACAGGGATTCAATTGAATCAAGTAAGACTACTAAGATGACAGGACAGGTTTTTTAATTGAAAAAAATGCAGCATTTTTGAAAAATGCATTTTTTATAGTATAATTGCATTTATGAAAAATGCATTTTTTTAAATATGATTGCATTTATGAAAATGCATTTTTTTTATTACGATTGCACATTGTTTTCTGCATACCAAATTAGTTTTTGTGGTAGAAATCATATCCAATTTAACCATTTCAGTTTTATTTTGGAAATTTAATATCAATTTATCCAAAGAACTATTGCACGTATACTGATATTTGAAAACATGTGTATGTATGGTAAGAGTCAACTAGTCATATTTTTTTCAACAGGAAGTGGAAAAGAAACAATAGCCTATGATCCAGAAAAATGGGGAAAACATCCAGTTTACTTAGAAATATGGGAAAATGAAAAAAAAAAATCTCTATCCATCCATTGCACAATAATCTTTCCTACTTTCTTTCGTGCCACGCATACTCGAAATGTATTTTCTTTCCATACTACTTTTCCACCCAACCAAGCACACACCCTAAAGCACACTCTAAGTTCAGGCCATTCACTGAAACCTTACAAGTACTTAACATATTACATGTCTAAAATCACCATAAACTATATAAAGATCCTTACTTGGCTACGCTGGAGGGTTAGGGTACACTTTTGGTTTCGGCCTGACTTCAATTTCATTTACACTTCGTACAAAGATGGCATCTGGTTCATGTCTGCACACAAGAAAAGGATCAGAAATTAGAGGTCAATATGTCCGAAATACATGGTTTATTTTGAGATTTTCATGTTCAATCGAGAGAGTTTGTAGGAGGAGTCTTACGGTTTATCCCCCTCTTCGAACGTGTAACTTGATGCCACAGCCAACAGTCGCCCATCTCTACTGAACGAAAGAGCTGCAACGCTAGTTGGGTACTTCGAATACTGCAAAAGATAATTTAATAATAGTAGTAAACTATCAGCTTTTTTTTACTGTAAAATAAAACAGCAGCTCAAACCAATCACTAACCTGATACAGCCTCTTCTTGTTGTTTCCATCCCACACATTAACGAAACCATCACAACCTCCTGTTGCAAATGTACCATAGCTGCGGGTTGAAATTCAAAGCAGATATTAATTATTTTCAAGCTTCCAGAAAGAATCTCTTAAGCCTAACTCAATCATTACCAACAAATTGTAACCTCATGTCTTAAATGTAGGATGTTACTAGCAATACAGATTTTGCAGCTTATTACTTCACAGCAGTATTCGAATCAAATAAGAGAAAAACAACCAATGTATCTTGCAGACTTCCAATTTCCCATCACAACATGTGCATCTAATTTCGAATTACAAACAGCCAACAAACTCTCAGGCAATATGCCTTTATTATATAATTAAGGGCAATGCCTACATGCTACATCACATAGTTAATATGCTATCTTAGCATAATAAGTTGAAGACTTGAACATAAACTTGTCTTACACAGGATGGAACGCAATGGCATTTACTGGATATACAATGTCCCGTCCAGCCTCAGATTTCCGATGGCACTTAAAGGCATATCTACATATTATCCAAAATAACCATTAGTTGAAGCAAAAGAAAATGAAAAACAGGTAGGATCAGCTGAAGTACAGTTCCAAAGTTTATGTTATACACATAGGCAGCATATAACCACAAGGTATACTGCTAAAAGGAAAAGAATGATACATACTTTTTGGCTTGACTGGCCTCTGAGAGATCAAAGAACTCCATTGCCACCCGGCCTTCAACTGAACTAAGAGCATATCCTACATAAACTTGTCTAATGAGAAGAAATTTACCAAGTAGAACAAATGGATCACAGTCTAAAAATCTAACCTTTCATTTAAATATTATTACTTTTAGAGGTTATGACAAGTACCTGTTCCATTTGGATAACATCTCACACACCTAGTTTGATATTTCAATGAAGATTCCCTTCGTTGCTCAGGCTGCGACATATTTCGTAAGTCGTAAACATTTACATGTCTTCCAGCAGTTGCCACAACTAAACGATTTCCAACTAGAGATAATGAGTAAACTCGCTCAGGCTGCGGGTACGTGCCAACAAGAGTCCGCTCCTGGCCACTTGCTCCTCTTGGATCCCAACATTTCAAGGTCTTGTCCCAACTGCCTGTGATAACTTGTCCTGTAACAGACAGAATGAAACATCAAGAAATCAGATATCTTCTTAAATAAAACAAAAAGCTCCCAATACCATGTATAGTACATTTTCCCAAGATATAACCCATAGCACTGGCATGACAATAGTATAACCCTCAAAACTCAAAAGTTAATTCATATACAAATGATAACTTGTCCTGTAACAGACAGAATGAAACATCAAGAAATCAGATTTCTTAAACAAAACAAAAAGCTCCCAATACCATGTATAGTACATTTTCCCAAGATATTACCCATAGCACTGGCATGACACTAGTATAACCCTCAAAACTCAAAAGTTAATTCATATAAAATAAAATCGATGAGGAATTTGTGGCTAAAAATTATTGAAGTATGAGTCAATCCTTCCAGAAGCATTCAGGAAATTATGTTGAACTTCAGGAAAACACTTGAAATCCGCACTAAATGAATCCAATAAATTAAATGAGAGAAGATTTGTTATTTCAACCAACCTGCTGCATAAGAGTACTCTATACAACGCACAGGAGCATCATGTCTACCTAAAATATCCTCCTTTCCATGGCTGAACACTATCCTGCAAAGCTAAGAGCTCAATTTTAAGCTTGATTCCAAAATTCATTTTGCTAAACATTCTCGAGAACCAAACAGAAAAAACAAGGGCAAAATCCAAAGCTTAATTAACTAACCTCCTAACGGTATTATCAGCACTAGCACTAAACCCAGAGGAATCATCATGGAAGCAACAATCAAGCACGGGCCCACCGTGCATGAACTCTCCTCGCAACGAATCGGCGCTTGCATCATACAATCTCACAGTCTATTGGGAAAAAATCTGTTAATTGGAAATTAAAGGAAACTTGAAAAAATTTAAAGGTAATGGACGGTGAAGGAGCACCTTATCCCATGAGGAGACGAGTAGGTGATCGCTGTGGTTGGAGAATCGGAGGTTCGAGATCCCGTCCGTCGGAGGGTTGGAGAGCTCGCGTCCCGGTGCCGGAGGCGGGTGGACAGATGTCATTGCTTGAGTGGGCCGTTGGAGAGGTAAAGGGAGTGGAGAGCGAGAGATTTTAGGGTTTTCAGAGTGTAGAGTGTGCAAGAGAGAGGGAATGAAATTTGAAAATAAACAATAAATATTCGTAAATCAAGAATATGATAAATTATATAAATTATCACTGAACTTTATTTTTAAATTTATTTTGATCATTGAAGTTTAAAAATATTCAATTTACTTATTGAAATTTCAAAATTTTCAATTTACTCTCTGAAGTTTAGACATTGAAGATTTTTTATCACTCATTTGTTAACTTTTTGACGACATTTATTTATCGAAGAACAAAAGAACTTCTCCAAAATTTGAACAGTGAAAAACTTCACCGGCACAAGAAAAAAAATATATTAAGAAACAGGCTTCATTTGACGACGAAGAAAGAAGATCGATGTGGGAGAAATCAAAAAGAATTTTGGACGATTCGTGAACTTCAAAGCACTTTCTAGCAAAAATTAAGGTCAAATTTAGACTTAGTGGGGCACAGATAAAGTGATTGATAAAATTTGGGACCAAACAACTACTATCTATGACTGTTTAGAGTTTAAGAGTGACAAAAAAACGTTTATTGTTTAAACTTCAGTGAGTAAATTAAATATTTTGAAATTTTAATAACCAAAATAGGTTTATGAGTAAAGTTCAATGATGATTTACGTAATTTACCCTTTGAAAAAATTGAGACACTCTCCTCTAAACCCAAAAGAACCCACTTGTTTGTCAGGTAATTACACCAATGCCATTTTATTCCCCCTAAACTGAACTGCCATTTATTTTTCAGTTTATAGTTGTAATAATAAATCCTTTTTAATGTTTAAATTTGCTTGTTTTTCCCCCTTAACCCCTAAGGTAATTTTCCATCCAACTTTCACCTTAATCCATTTCTAGAACACGAAGCTTTGTTTTTGGGAATCGGACTCCAAGTGATCAATCCCGTGTTTGCTAGCTTTTCTTTGCAATGGTGGTCTGCAAATGCCGCAAGGTAATTTTTATTTTTTTGTCAATTTGACGCAAATTTCTTAGGACTTGATAAATTCACTTTCATTCTTGGCACTGTAGATTTACTCTTTTTCATTTCATTTTTGCAATTTACTACTTTTTAGAGGTTTGTGTCGGAATTTATAATTCATTGCTGAAGATTTTAGATCTATTAAAAATTTTGTTTCTGAATTTTAGGCCATTTTAGATCTTCCTGGTCTTAATTTTTTGAGTTTCTCAATTGGATAAATGCGAATTTGATTAGTTTAGTAAATGAATCGAAGAGAGAGATACATTTTGAGCTTGATATTTGGATGGTTCAAGTGGAGTGTAGCTTGTTATGTTGTGAATTAAGTTGTGTATTTATATGTGACGATTTTTAGAGCTGATTTGGTTGGTTGGGATCAAAGATCTACAAATGAGTTTAAACCTCCATTCCTCCTTTCCAGGCAACAAAGTTATATTGTTTCGTGCACAAGGTTCCTGTTTGTGGAGAATGCATCTGCTTTACTGAGCACCAAATATGTGTGGTACGTCATAATATTTTGCTCAATTTGCTATAAAAAGCTGTATTTTTCAAGCACCTTCTCCTGATTTAAACAAAGAATGGACTCGGAGCAAAACCAATATTAATCCTATCCATGCTCAGAAAAGGCGGTGGGGTTTGGATGAATTCTAGATATAGCTTTTGCAAAATAAGAACACCTTTTGTAAAATATATGTTGGGCCATGAATCGATTTTTGGTTAATGTACAACTGTTTCTTGCAAGTTGCAATTATATGTCTGGATATAGTGGAGTTGTTAATGACGTTTACTCCATGATATGTTGTAAGCATTTTTCTAAATTATTCAATATCATGAAAAGGCTTTTGTATATACTCATTTCTGCTGTTTTAAGACTTACGAAATAACTGAGTGGAGATGTAATATGGAATGCTGTTTAGGGGATTATATTATTTTTTTCCCTTTCCACTTTGTTCTAGATACGTACTTACTCGGAATGGGTAATAGATGGATAGTACGACTGGCCTCCCAAGTGTTGCAAATGCCAAGCTGTGCTTGAGGAGGGAGGTAGCTCTGAAACAACTCGGCTGGGTTGCTTACATATGTGTTTATACTGATATTGATGCTGCATCTTGTTTGTTTTCTTCCAAACAGTATTTGGGCTTCTGCTGTGTACTCTTACTGTTTTTTTTTTCCTTTTGCTACTTTAGATGTCATACACACCAATTGCTTGGTCTCACACGTCCAAAACTTTCCTCCGCACACTGCACCTGCCGGATATGTGTGCCCTTCATGTTCTGTATCAGTAAGTTTTCCAAAGTTTATTTTATTATCAGCATGAATCAGCTGTTTCATGGCCTTTACTTCAGTTTGCTATTATTCAAGTGATAAATAAATGTTTACAGAATGATGGGGACAAAGTTTGGAATATGCTATGCTTCAGTTTGGTTGCTGCTTTGCCTTTCCCCCTCCTTTTTCATTAAAAAGTGAAAAGAAAAAGGAAACTGAGCAGAAAAAAAAAGATGAGATAAATAGCAAAAAGCAAAAGCACCAATTAAACATACCCTATATGTGTCCAAGCTTCTAAGCTTTGATTGGTATGGGATGGTTAACAGTAATAAGCCACTGCAGTTCTGCTTCTGCTTTTGAAGCTGGTCGTATACTTTAGTTAATGGAGGAAAAAGCCTTTGCTGATTAGCATTTCTATGGCATTTTCCATTAACTTCATTTTTTAAGCTTTTCCATGGTCTTGCAAAAGCAGAGGGAGAGATTAATAAATGAAAAACTTGTAAATGGCATCTTCTAGTTTGTGCAAATCATTTCTATGATCTGTTGGTCAAAGACTCAAAAACTGTATAATTAGCTTGTGACATTACTCATTTACTTGTATGATTGGATTTATGTCAGTAGCTTATCTCATTTGCATCGGTCTCTTGTCCAGATATGGCCTCCCAAGAGTGTTAAAGATTCAGCATCTCGTCTTCATTCACTGTTAAAGAAGGCTATTATGCAGGTGAGGTCATGCTATATTTGGCCTGTTACAATGAACTGCATTCTAGATAAATTGAACTTGGGATCACTTATTTTTTTTTTCCAATTATTCTCTTGCTTTTCCTTGAGCATATCCTTTGTTTTTTTTTATCATATTTCCCATGGGTACTTCGGAATTCCTATTGTGACTTGCCAGTTTAAATTTTTAATCTAGTTGTTATACTTTTCAGCATGTGCTGGTCAAGCTTGATTTTGGCCTTTAAGTGGTTGACTAGAAAGTTAGTGGGATTTAACTGCCCCCTGGTAGAGGTTTCCAAAATGGATGGGCTATATTCTGCTAAGAAAATTTCTCCTTTTCAATAGAATCATTTTTTTCCAATGAAAGTTGCTGTAAAATGCTGGCCATACAATCCAAAAGCACGGACCGCAAGGAAGTTTTTGAAGTCTCATTTTCCAATTTATATTAAGCTTATAAAACTCCACTAGAACGGTGCCGATCCCAGTATTTGGGGTTGGCCACTCTATGTTCCTGATGCTTTGGAAAGTTGATGATCACCAATTTCCTTTGAAATCAATCTCTAAATATGTTTAATCATCTATAAGAAGTATATAGAGAGAAAAGTAGTTTGGATTGTTTGCAGTTTTAGCATTCTTGTTACAGTTATATTGTAGTGTCCTTTTTATCAGGAAAGCAATTCAGGTTCCTTTTTAGCAGATATACATTTTAAATGACTTCACTACTATTGTGCAGACTGGCATGGAGAAGAATTTGTTTGGAAATCATCCTGTTTCTTTGTCTGCTGCAGAACATCGCGGACCTCCACCGGCATTTGCTTCAGATCCATTAATAAATGTAACCTCTACTGGAGGAAGAGAGTTTGATGGAAATTCATCAGCCCCTGTGGTAAAAGATGAAGGATACTCAACTATTGCTGGCCCTTCTAAACTTACAATGTCAGAAATAGTGGAGATAGATAGTCCTAGTTCGGCTGGGAATTACATGAAAGCTTCAAGTCCTGTTGGTGTATGTCATTCTTCAGTTGGTTAATCATTGGATGTTATCTTATTTCTTCAAATCATGTTAAGTTTTGCTTGCTTGTATGCTCCAATTCCACCCTGTAGTTGTCTGTTTTCTTATCTTGGGTATTTTTTTTCAATGTTGCCGTGTAACCAGCCTGTGGCTACAACTCGAAAGAGTACAGTTCAAGTTGATCGGCAAAACTCTGAAATCTCATATTATGCAGATGATGAAGATGGGAATCGCAGAAAGTATTCTCGGAGGAGTAAGTTAAAAAATCCTTGGGTCGTGAAGCCATTGCTCTCTAATTGATTAGAACTTTTCCAAATTGTTCTTTCTGGACCTACTATTTTTCATCCAAGTTTTCCTCAATATTTTCTATGCATATATCATAATTTACTGAATGCTCTGATCTCATGTTCAAGGTTCATTTTATTTTATTTATACTTTATCGTTGTAGGTCCACTTCGTCTCAAGTTCCTCAGAGCATTGATTCCCTTCTGGTCAAGTGCATTACCGACTCTACCGGTAACTGCACCTCCACGTAAAGAAGCATCCATTGCAGATGACGCCCCAGAAGGTCGATTGAAGCATCAAAGATCAAAATGGATGGATCCAAGGAAAATCCTTCTTGTCATAGCAATCATGTGAGTCTATGCCTCTTTCTTCTTTTATGAATTATGTACAAGCATCAACGCCATCCTAACCAACCAACCTACATATGAACACCAATCTGTCTTTGGCCTTTATCAATGTCTTTTCTTGTAACCTGTGGATATTGAAATCGATATATTGGTGGATAACTGGAGGGAGAAATTAAATTAATTAGGTACAAGTTCGTGGGAAATTTTCTCAGCAGATTCAGTTCTTTGTTGGTATTCAGATTAGTTCATTCTCCAACCAGCATGCCCTGAATTTCATGACTGGATTTTATGGTTTCCTTTATGGTAACCACTAGCTTGATCATTTGCTAATATTTTGAGAAATTAAACAATGATTCCATGCTAGATCATAGACGGTGGATATCATTGCAATTTGAAAATAATGAGCACATAGAAGCGGTTTTTTTTATTGTATATGGATTATATTATATATGCAGGGCCTGCATGGCTACCATGGGTATTCTGTATTATAGAATTGCACAAAGGGCTCTTGGGGAGGGACTGGCTGATGCTGATGCTGAGCAGCAATAAAGTTTAAAAACTGATGATGGAACTCGCGATGCTATGTTACCAGTTGCTTGTTGCTATTGCTTCTGCTTTCTTTGGCCCAGCCGTCGGTCCCTTTCTTTGCTTTGACCTGTGACGACAGACGAGCATCGATGTAAAACACAAGCAAGGTTGTTGAGAATTCTTCGCCCATCCACCCTACCTTATTGTGTTGTGATTTCTCTTTCGATTGGTGTGATCAATTCAGTGCGGCTAAAGGTGAACGTTATATAGGTTTTGTTGGTCATTTTTGGTCTTTTATGTTTTGATTTTTGGGGTTGAAACGAAAAAAAAAACATTTTAAAGCCAAAAACATTTTGTTCAAACATGATTATTTGTTGTAATTACTGGTTCAGTTAATAAATTTCTTAAACCAACAGTTACCGGGGGATGGATCCGTTAAAAATTATAGGCTCTTTTATTATTGTTGCTAGATTTTATCACAACTACGATGTGGGACTTGGGAGATAGAAAATATTTTGTATAAAAAATATATTTTTTAAAATTCATTCAACAATAATATGTAAAGTAATAAAGAATTTATGCATAAATCTTATGCAGTATGATTTTGATCTTTAGAAAAATAGTTCTTAATTATTTTATTTGAAGATTTAATAAAGGAATGAAAAAAATAAAATTAATATTACATCAATTATAATTTTTTTGATCAAAAAAATTATAAAAAAATTTAAAATTAATTAATCATCTTTCAACTGAATCGATAGAGATTTAATAAAATATATAGATTATTATTATGATGATAATGATTATTAGTTTTTTTAGCATAAATAATGATACATTTTATTACTATTATCATCATTGTGATCATCAAATTTCTTATACCAGAATGGACATTAAACAAGGAAAAAACTAAGGATTATATTTTAATATCTACAATATGTAAAAAATTACATAACTCTTCTTTAAAATCTAAAATTTAAATCACTAACCCTAAGACCCTAAATCCTAAACCAAACTCTAAGCATAAATCCTAAATCCTCCACTAATAACGCATCTTAAAAGATCCACAAATGAAGCAATAATTTACAACTAATTAAACTATGATTTCGCAGCGGATGCTTCCATATTCAACCAGGAAGCAAAGAAAAACGGTTTCATCAGTCAAAATAAAATACAATAAAGAACAAAAAAAAAAGATTCAGTTAAATGGCATAAATGCAATACACAACTTGCCACAAACTATGAGGCAAAGATTCTGGGGGATTTAGAATTTGTAAATCAAATTTCTTAGATGTCACAGTTAAGCATATCCCTTGTGATCTTTGCCCCAAATAACCCAAGTCATTCCCCTACTCTCAACTTTTTCAACATGTTATGGTCTTAAGCTATCAAGGAACAAATACCAACTTCTAATCCGAATCTCTTTATTGTCCGACATATTTTACATAGCAATAACATCCATGCTTGAAATCCAAATGAATCAGGGGTATAACAACCACATCGACTAGCCTCCATTGGATAATAATCAAGTTTTTTGTTCATGCACGATCTTCACTTAGGTGGTTTGGAACTTCGCTTTGATTATCCAGAGGCATGTACTGAGCCAATATAGCTCGGATTTCGGAGTCCATGTATGACTGCAAAAGAGCAAAACAAGTAGACATTACAAGAAGAAGCACAACATATTCAAGCCAAGCCTCCCCATCAAAAGGATTCAATGCAGTCCAAAGGTCGAAATAGTAAATTGGTTTATTTTATAATATAATGCACTAACTTACCCTTAATCTATATTTGTAAACAAGATATGCACCACCACCAGCCATTGCCAAGCCAATTAAAATGATCCAAACAGCAGTCCATGCTGATCTTACTTCAGTACCAGTCTTATCTGTGATACAAAAAGGAGTCGACATCAAAACACTCGCGGTATATTATAGACTCGAAAGAAAATAGGTTTCGATTAAATCCTAGGTCCACCAACTCACTTATACAGGTATCATGGTCCCTCATGTACAAACGATCTCCGCTACAAGTGCACTCGTAGCTTCCCCAGGTATTTTTGCAGCTACATTCAGGACACTGACAGGCTTTCTTCTCTTTGCATTCATCAACATCTGCAAGATGACAAATGGCAGAATATTAGTATCTGTTTGCTTGAATTTCAACGTATTAGTTTGAGTTCCAAATAACATCTTGAAAGTTCGGGAATTCACCTTCACAACTTTTGACACCATCACCTTTAAACCCTGGAGGACACTGGCATTTAACATCTCCGATATCCTGTTCAAAGCATCGTTTAGAATTTGAATTATTTTCAAAAGGATGGGAAAAAACATAATAGGAGGAGCTTAGAAGCTAACCAAACAAGCAGAGTATGAATGCCCATCCTGCGATTTATGCCAACAACCTCCGTTGTTAATAGTGCACCTTCCAGGCCCACTAGCTGAATGGCAAAATGAAAATAGCATGTTGGAGAATATCATGCAGAGATAAGATGGATCAAAGACAAAAACAGGTAAGAAGTCCCTTTTCAATGAAGTTGTCTTGCCTCTATCAGACATATGCAAACATTCATGAAGGAGCTTCAAAGTTCAAACCAAGACATAGGTACGAACAACAAATCGAGTTTGTCACAATATAGAATTATCAACAATGAATGTCAATCCTCACCTTCACAGTGAGTATAGCCATCTCCTTTGAATTGTACACCATCAACCAAGGGACATTCACAGACTCTACCTCTAAAAGTATCCTGAGCATATCAATAGAGAGAGTTAATGCTGTTGTAAGCAATTAGAGAACCTCTATCAATAAAGTTTTAATTCATACCTTGCAAGCTGTGAGATTGGCCGCTTTATCTTGCCAACAACCACCGTTGTTATCCAAGCATTCATTTGTCTCCACGTCTGCAACAGAAGAACCCACCATCACTCTTGTTTCAAATAATAGGGTGTAAGTTGAACCACTAGAATTTGTCACATCTGTTCAGTGCAGTCCCTGGAATTCTATGAGACTAGCCCTAGCCCCTCAATAATTTTGGTCACTCAACTTTCTCTTCGAAGATGAATCCTACATTCTATGCTAGCCCCTTGAGAGGCAACAAACTAACATATTTCACTTGCAAGAAAATATAAGAAAAACATACCACCGCTCAAACAAACAGCAGGTTCAGTAGTCTCTTCAAAACCAGAACAGATGGCCTTTAGAACAGCACCTTTGGCCAGCTTCCCTGTACACATATATGTCAGAAAAGAAAGCACCAAAATTGTGTCTTTGAAATATAGGCATGAATACGAACCTCTATATTGTCGATTGTTGACAACAAGAGTCGGCAATATGGTAACATCACCCCTGGATCCTTTCCCCACCTATAGAAAATGTTTCTTTCTATTAAACAGACTTCTCATGGTTAAGAGCTCCAAAAAGGTCATGGATTACAAGAAATACATTAAAAAGGAAGTAGAAGAAAAACGTGAATATCGAGAATTACTTGAGCATCTTGTTCTTCTTTCAGAACAGGATTATCGCCATCAGCATTAGGGTCTCCCATACACTTTTCAATCTTTTTATCGTCAAGGCCTGAACGGATGGTATGATAATATCATGAATCAGTCATAACTAATTTCAAGTAATATTTAGATTCTCGAGAGTGCTATTAGAAGAATGTATAAGTGAAATATAGGATTCTTTCAATTAACTATTTACCAAGAGATCTGATAACTTCATCAGCGCATTCCTTGTTATATTTTTTCTCCTTCATGGGGCATCTTATTTGAAAATCCGTCACATAGTCCCACCACAACCAAGCCTTATTGGACTCATTTGCCTTAGTCCCACCACAACCAAGCCTTATTGGACTCATTTGCCACTCTGAAAACACATAGCTGCCTTAAGTTTTCAATCACAACGTCTTTCCCCTCATAACCTGAGCTAAAATCTTGTTCAGGGTCAGGTGCACAATATCGCCCATGGTTGATGCATTGAGATTTGCACTGTTTGCTTATGGTGAAAGCCTGAGGGCAGTACCAGGTTATATAATGGGGTGTGAATTGAGTATAGCCACCTTTCTCGAGTATCTGAGCCGCACCCTTGAAATCCTTCAAAAATTCCATCAGCATATCACATTTAACTCCACATTCATCATTGCTGTTGGACCATAACTCATACTCCACACGATCATCAGGGTGTGGAACGGCCTCGCGCCAGTCGAGATTAACATTGACCATATCCCCACCACTGATTGATTTCTTTAGAGCTTCACCAAAAGTTTTCTGAATAAGGGCAGACGGAATTGTTATATTTTCAATGTATCTAGCGGATGAACTATCCTCTTCAGGTGTGTCCATGGTTATTAAAGGTTCTTCCTTATCATCCGCAACAAGCACGGCAGAAGCACCGGCCTTCTGCACATTCCAGACCTTTAAAGCAAAGAAGCAATCTGGGGAAATAATAAGAATACGAGGACATTGAACACTGATTGCATCAAAATAACAAGAAATAAAGAAATTTAACTGTAAGACCATAACTTAAGTAGTAAAGTTCGAGGACAATAATCAAATTTTACAACCTTAATTGCTTTGCTTAACACAATATGAGCAACTGATATATGTGCATAAACAATGGTAAACTGACACATGCTCTTGAACATGCTAAATTATCATTGCTCAAGATTCTTCCCATCTCTTTAACATTGTACCCACATCGTGGTAGCATAATTATCTATGCAAGCCACTGTCATGATGTGCTTATATCATTGCCGTGTGCCGGCCACTTGAAAGTGAATTTTATATTCATACATCGATTAGAGAATGTATTAGTTCAATATACTCCAGGATCTATTCAAGCAGTTATTACAAAAGAGCAAATATAGGCATGTCATCCCAAATCAAACAAAGGGACTAACCTCCATTATTAATCATAAGACCAATCAAACTTAAACTATACACTCTCAAGCACTTATGTGGAAACCTTTAAAGATGATACCTTTGAAATTGGGGGAGTTACAAAGTCAACCCTAAATTTCAGATAACAACTAGGATAAAAAGAGAAAAAGGTATCCTTCCAAGCAACTTGAAGCAGCTAAAACAGGAAAAAATATTTTTTTATACTGAATCCTACAAAATTAAATCTCATAGTAATTTTTTTTTATTTGAAAATTTAGGAAAAGGGTACCTCCACGATCGACCAAAACAAAAGTAGGAAGGGCACCAGGCTTGGATTGAAAGGAAATCCCGAAGTCATCGAAAGAATTACATGCTTTTTGGTTATCCTTAGGGTAAACCACGGTACCAGCCATGCTTCCGCCATATTGAGGTATCCCAAAGTTGCCAATTGCACTGTCGTAGGTTCCCTTTATCTTCTCCGGTGAAGTCACCCTCAAGCTGTTCTTTTCAACCACAAATCTGGCACCGCAGCTGCCAATAGCAGACAACAACACAAGACTTAGAACAACAGCGTGTAATAATCTTGCTAGCTCCATCTCTTGTGGGTTTTGGACACTTTGGGGGTTTATGGGTTTTGGGCATCTCAGTTTAAGGGAGAGAGTCGAGTAGAACTAGAAGATCGTGTAAGAAAATCATGGAAAAGAAAAGACTTGGGGCAGGTATATTTCTTTCTTTATTTTTCTTCTTATGTGGAAAAAGAAACAAAATGGTAAAGAAATGGAAACTGCTGGGGATTCTTGGGCGTTTTGTTTTTACCCGAATATCATAGTTAAACAAATTGGACAAAAATCTGTTGCTCATTTTTTGTCCTCTTTTTAACCCTAAAAAATATTAAATCTTAAATAAATATTAAATCTTAAACTTTAAATTTTAATATATTTTAATTTAAATTTTCTAAACTCTAATCTTAACAGCAAATTTTAATAATAAATTCTAAATCTAAATTTTTAATGTAAACATCAACAGGAATATCGAAAAAGAATAAAAAATTTATATTCTAAACAAATTACATTTTTAAATGAACGTCTATTACTAATTAATTACTAAATTAATATTATTTTTTTACCCCTTTCAGTCAATTATTATTTAAACGGATTGTTTCACCGAAAAGTACAGAAAGTTTTTATTCTAAACAAATTATACTTTTAAATGAACGTCTATTACCAATTAATTACTAAAATAATACTCCATTTGTCCCACTCAATATATTTTTTTTGTATTCTAAAATTGTCCCACTTAAAATTTCACATTGAAAAAATCAACAACTTTTAAAAGATATATTTCTCTTATATTTCTTTTTTAGTTTTCCAACAAAACAAAATTCAACTTTTTAAAGATAAAATTGTCGTTTTAATTATTTTACATTATCTTTCTTACACAAAATTTTTCTTCCTAAAATTACGTAAAAAGTTAACAATTGACGTTTTTGGTGGGACGGAAGGAGTATTATTTTCTAGCACAACATATATATGTCTCGTTAATCATGTCTTTTATCTTATATATTAAGTATGGCTCATATACTAGATAAAGGACAGATGCTGGAGTGGAGCGATAGCATTTGTCCATTAAAGGAGTCTCAAGTTAGTCTGCGGGCTAGGATTAAGTGGGTTTGGGGTGCGGGGGTAAAGCCCTCTGCGGTACGGTATGAGTATTTTGATAATTGTACCGGGGTTGTATTTGTAACCTAATTGTATTATTAATCTTATAATAAGAAAACAGCTGCTCGTCACTCCCGAAGACGTAAGCACATTGCCGAATCTCGTTAAAATCATGTGTTCTTTTTGTTTAATTCCTTACTGATTATCCTGATTTTTCAATATAATGTGATATTTTACTCAATTAGTTTTAAAAATATATCTCCAATTACGTAAATGTGAACTTTATCAACCACCCCTTTTAGAGATTTAAAATATATATATATTTAAGTGAAACAATCCGTTTAAACAATAAGTCATGTTGTTGCTTAAACTCTAAGTATTAGTTTGACATTATTTTTAAAAGTTACGATGAAAAAATATTTTTATAAGTAATTTTGAATTATTTGATTTAAATTTTAGTGTTTGATATTGTTGTCAAAAAGTACTTTTAAATAAATAAAATGTTTATTTTAGACATAGTGTTCGAATAAAAATAAATTAATCTTATAATATATAGAATTATCAATATATGTATAATTTATTTGTGAAGAATATTCAAAAATTAAATAATATTTTATTATTATAATTATAAATAATAAATATACACACATTTTTATAAAAGAATGCAATTTTATTGATGATGTTTGATAGCGTAAAGAAATAAAAGATAGGTTGATTGATAGGAGTAGGGGTGCGCAAAAAGATCATATCCGATTGATCTGATTCGAAATTTTAGATATTTAATCTATTTTTTATTTTTCGAAAAATTTGAACCGGATATTCAAAAATTTCAAATCAGATACAAATAGTTATTTCACATCGGGTCAGATGTCTGATTATCCGAAATCCAAAAATTTAAATTTTTTATAGATATGAATCTTGTTATATTCAATATTTTTACTTGTTATATATAAAAAATTGACATTTCTATGGATGCAAATCTTGTTATATTCAATAATTTGTTGATTTTTATATTCGAAAACCCAGAATTTTCATGAATATGATCGCCAAATTAAAAAAAATACCTAAATCAAGTCATAAATTCGGATATCTGAATATCCGATTTGAAAATCCGATCGAATCGGATACGGATCGTTAAATTATAGATCTAAAAATTTTAGATATCTGAAATTTTGAATCGGATCAGATCGAATATTCGAAATGTACACCCCTATATAGGAGGATAATTAAGGGTAAAATAGATATTTATTCCAAACCGGATTTTGAAACCAAAAAGCTATGTTTTCCTAGTTTCTACTTTTGGTTTACAAGTGTGGTTAGGAAACAATTTTTATACAAACAAATAAGATATTTGGGATTGCTTCTATGTGCAAACGCACGTTTTAGTTCAAACTTTTAAGCAGCAAAAAACGGGCCTAAGTATAGTAAAAACTTTAAAAAATCATAATTTATGCTCATGTGTTCTATTGAGGTAGTTTTTAAAGTCAGTTAACTTTTTAAGATTTACATGTTGACAAAAAGGTTGAAGATAATTTGTCATAGTTTCATCTCGAAAAACGTCATTTTAGCTTTAATTTTTTTTATATTTATCGATTATTTTAAGTCTTCGATTTTTATCATGTCGAAGTTTAAAATTCATTTTTATGTACAAAATATATATCATTATTGTTGGAAAACACTGAGGAATAGGCAATTTTTGAGCCATAATTCGAAAAGGTAAAAGTGGATATTAGAATGATGATTTTATTGAGTCATATTCTACTTCATGAGACCTTAAAACGGTATCTCATATGCTCAAAATGGTTGAGTGGTGAATGAGAAATTGATGCACAAAGTAAGGTGGTTGTGAATTGAGTTAGGAAAATGTAACCCCCTTTATCCCACATAGATGGGATAAATAGAATGAGAAATGTTTATATACACTTACCCACTTTGTCTTGATAAGTTTGGCCCTTCGTGGACCTGCAAATATTTTACACCCACTCCGAATAAAATTTTCCTTAAAAAATAGAATATTCTTTTTGAATATTCGGAATTCAAAAGGATATTATTCGCTTCCCTTAAATACGAATATTAAAACGGTATAGCTTGATATTCACGAAAAATGTCTAATTAAAATATGATATTGATTTTTATTCCGAATTAAATAAGAAAGTATCAATGACCATTCAATTCAGAATATTTTTTATTCGCACGGTTTAACCTAATTTTCCCCTATATAAAGGATGCTTCACTTTAGTTTTAAACACATCTTCAAAAACTTATCCTATTCGAAATTGCAACAATATTTTCGGTGATAGTGAAAAGTGAGAGCTCTGTTCGTGATCTCTACATAAGTGATGTTGTAGAAGATTGTATGTTGTTGTATCCTGGAAGACCGACGACCGACGAACTCAAGCACCAAGGAGTGGTCGAATTTGTCTTAAGAAAATTGCGTTCGTGCAGGTCTCAACGAAGTTTCTTACGATTTATTTTCAATTCTGTAAAATTTCCTTTCGGACTGTTTATATTAATTTCTTATTTCTATTTATTTTATCGTTTTGGACTAACCGTTTCCTATAATTATTTATAAAGATTTGATAAGGTAATTTTACTGTTTTCTGAAAATTTTTATTTTAGTTTCTAAAATTTTAATTTCCTCTCATCTTTGTGGTGCAAAAAAAATGACACCAAGTATAGTGTATTTTTTTTCAAACCCTTGAAAGACACAAATGACTGTCATTTCAAGAATTAATGGGTGATATATTTTGATAAATAGTCTTAAAATGGCATATTTCGATAAAAAAAAATGTTGATTTCTTACCACTTTGGAAAAATAATATTTCAATATAGAGTAAATCACTAAAATTATATTTTAATATAGGGTAAATTACACTATTAGTCATCAAAATTTTACCATTTTTTTAATTTGGTAATCAAACAATTTTTTAATATAAAATAATTATTAACATTATATTTTTTTCCTAGTTTTAATGATAACATTAAAATTTTATATTTTATATTAAATAAAACTAAAACACGATAAACAATTTTTTTAGTAATAATGTAATTTATCCTTTAATATATCTTATAATTCTCTGAAATGACTGCTAAAAAGTAAAATAGATCTTAACGGTTTGGTTCAAGTGCTAAACAGCTTGAAACTGCTTAAGTAAGTTTCAAGTTTGAGACATTGTGTATGCAGACAATCTCCGCCGAAAGATTTATCCACTAAAGCCAGATGTATGATGCGGGTCAATCCGAATTAATCAGGACAAAACCAGAATAGGGAGGGCAACAAAAAAAGTAAATTGAACACTGATGTCTTCAATTCCACGGATTCTTTGTGATGATTTCTCATCTCTTTTGTCACATTATTTTTTCTTAGTTATGAGTTTACTTACCCAAATTCATAAATATTTTTCCCAAGTAGATTGAGAGTTCGTAAAGAACTTTTTGTCAAAAATATATATTAGTTATTGTGTTATCTATAAATTATAAATTCAAATTTTATGTTTAATTTTTATATTTTTAGAATTTGAGTTTTCAGCTATGATCTAAATAGGAGTTGTTAAATTTATTAAGTCAAATTATATTATTAGTCATAATATTTTGCAGAAATTATAAATTTTATATTTTCTGATTTATTAAAGTCCATGTATGTGAATGGAGGTTATCCGTTTGCTCCATCGGTTGGATGCTAGAACTAGACATATGATTCTACTTCATGTTAAAGAGTTGTTTCGGCGCGAATGAAGATGCACGGTACAACACGTTCGCCAAACAGCTAATAAAGTCGCGGATGCAATGTCCCATTTGGCTTTGTTGGAGGGGTTTGAGGTTATACGCTTTACTACGCCTCCTGTCCCGGTTGTGGATCTGTTGCAAGCAGATTTAGCATCGGGATAGGCTGTCCCATTTTGTATGGCCTGGTTGTGGACATGTTCATCGCAGATGCAGGGGTGTTTGCCTTGTTTGGTTTCATCATGGTCTTGTAATGGATTCCACTTGTTGGTTTGTGGTTGAGAAATAAGTATTGATTTGTATGTATTGTTATGGGTACTATTTTTCTTCATTTAGGTTTAGAAAAGTTTTTAATGAGGCATGTAATAATACCCTTTCTTTACCCAAAAAAAAGTCCATGTATGTGATTTAGTCGGACCGTTTTTTTATTGTTTGAATATGATTGAAATTTTAATTTGGGAAATATAAAAAATTAAATTAGAGTAATAGATTAAATCAACCACTTATTATTTTAATTTTGAGTTATTAAATTCATGCTATTTATCACAATTTGTTGAGTTTTAATATTTAATTAATATAACTTCTAAGTTTCATATTAAAACTGTAATTCATGTTTTTTTAACATTAAACTGTAATTCAAGTTAGATATATTTTGGTGTTTGATTTGAATGTCAAATCAAAATGAATGCAACTCTAATACAAAATTAGTTAAACCATTTTTTCATATAAAATCATGTTGATTGATATTTTTAATTAATAGTTTGGGAAGATGGTTACATTGTTAACACCAATAAATAAAATATATATATATATATATATATGGGAAATTGCACCAATATTGTACCCATTTTTTTTCAAGAATATGACACTTCTTAAATTATTTTCAAATCTATGATATTTTAAACAGAAATTTGAAATCGGATTGAAGACAACCCATCTTTGTATAATGATTGAATTTTTTTTAGTAAACATTTTCAGACTTCAGCCCGTTTGTTGTCAGTGAGTCAACGGGAAAATACTAGATGGAAGAACAATGAAATCGAATTGAAGACAATCTATCTTTGAACAATGAAGTCGGAACACTGATACACCGACTTTACTTGCACTGTAATTTTTATTAGATTTTTGAACATAAAAAAATATATACCACATTTTTAAAAATAAAATGTCAACTTCCATGTTTGAACAGTGAAGTCGAAACATTGACACACCGACTTTACTTGCACTACAATTTTTACTGGATTTTTGAAAATAAAAAAATATGTACCACATTTTATTTAAAAAAATGTCAACTTCCATATTTGTGCAAAGCTTCCATATATATGGGTTGGTATTTGATCAACGTCAGTAGAATGTTTTAATTTCACAATAAGTGATTAAATATAGTCACGTATCTTTTATTATTATTTTATTTCTTATTATACTCTAAAATTTACATAACACATATTTTACAAGTAGCATTCATATGATGCAAAATGTCTCATTACTTATTTTTTTTAAAATTCTAATTTATTTAAAAGAACACTTATCATCTTTTGAACATTGTTTGTGTATTATTTTTCATTGACAATATATCAAATATCAATTTATATAACTTTATGAATTATTATTAGGTGCACCAGTTGTGAAAACTTTTTTACAAGCGGTATTAAAATGGTGACACGTCTCTTATTTATTTATTTTTAAAATTTTTAAATTTATAACAAGGACATTTCTCACAATCCTACTCTTACTTGTGAAAAAAAAATCCATTGATATTACACCAAACAATCGCCATATATATTTATATTTATTTATTTCTATACTATTATAATTGATTGGTTTCGGGATTATGAGATGAATATTATAACTTAATTAATTAAAATAAAAAAATAAAGGATATAAATATTATTTAATATAAAATTTTAAATACTTTTATTAATTTTTTTAAAATTCATTATAATTTAATTTATAAAACTACTCATTTCACTATTTTTATTTTTATTTTTAAATTTTACTTCTCACTTGTAGCCTGTAGGTGTAACTTCCTCTTTTCTTTTTTTTCCTTGTCAGTTTCTCAAACATCAATATTATTATTTTTTTCCCTTCTAGTTAAAATTAAGAATATTATAATACTACGCTACGAGATTGTGATATAATTGACAAAGATTGAAATCTTGAATTTGTGTATATTTGGATCTGAATTCAATATGATATTGATATTTTCTAAATGTAGGTATCGTCTAAAATTATTTAGAATTAAGCTATATTTATTATTGTTTTGTATAATTTATTATATTTATAATATTCAAATCCATATTTATTACAGTAATTTATAATCATAATGCTGTAATACCAGTGATAATCAAATATTAGTTTTAGTGATAAAAATAAAATGACGATTTTTATAATATATATGTGTGAAAATATTGTACTAGTAATTTTTATTTATTTTAGGACATGTCTCAGTCTGTCCATACAAGTGGGACAATATGGACCGTTATGGAAATGGGCCCTGTAAATGTGACATTGACCCTTATCTCATTACTAGCTTCACTGGATGGGGTGACTTCCAGTAAGTTTTTGGTTAAAAAAAAACACAGTGAAAATAGAAGCATTTGCTTGGGATATAAGAATCCATAAATTTTTACAGACTTTGGATACCAATTTATTAAATATTACTTTCCACATAAACAGTAAGAATGAGCTTAGATTTTTTCTAAAAAAAAGAATGAGCTTAGAATTTCAGCTTTACCCATTTTGGGATATAATTGATTTTATCAATTAGATATGAATTATTATTTCATACACATGCGGTGAAAACAAGATGTCTTAATTTTAGGGTTTAGAGTTTAATTTTAGGGGTTTTAATGTAGAGGTTTAAAATTTAAGGTTTATGGTTAGAATTTAAAGTTTAGAATAATATAGTTAAGGGTTTAAATTTTAGCCTATAAACCCTAAATTTTAACCCTAAACTCAAAATTCTATCAACAACACCTAAATTTAAAACTACTACACTTAAACCCCTAAACCCTAAATAAAATCTCTAAATCCTTAAACTAAGACGCTTGTATGTGTAAACAAAGTTTCATACATGCTTGTGTATGGAATAATTATCCATTATATATATAGGGTAATTATTTCATACACTGCCGGTAAAAATAAAAAAATTATACAAGCGCCTTAATTTTGTGTATGAAATAATAAAAAATTTCAATCTCTAAACCCTAAATTCTAAACCCCTGTCCTTAAAACCCTAAACCCTAAAATTAAGACGCTTGTGAAAATTTTTAATTTTTACCGCCAGTGTATTGAATATAAATTCATATATATATATAATATAATATAATATTATTATTATCCTATACACTGGCGGTGAAAAATAAAGTTTTCACAAGCAGGCTTATTTAGGAGTTTAAAGTTTTAGTTTAAGATTTAGTGATTTAAATTGTAAGGTTAGAATTTAAAATTCATGGCTAGAATTTAGGATTTAAGGTTTGTGGTTAGGTTTTTTGGGTTTTAAGGTTAAAAATTTAAGTTTTAGATTTAAGCTTGAAAATAGACATGCTTGTGTAAACATTTTTACACTGGCAATGTATCAATACTAATCTATATGTATACTTAATTTTTAAGAGATTTGAATCTAGTATCTACTTTTCTTGGCATTTACTAAATTCATATTTTTCACAGTTCTGCATTTCAAAAAAATGATTTATTTCATTCGGATTCAGATAGTAATACTTAGACATAACACGGATAATAAATGGATTCAAATATAAAAAAATAGTATATAGACATTTGACCCACTTTGCAATTGCATTGAGCTTAGTGGAGCCATCACCGGAGGATCCCTCCACTTTATTATTGCGGATATGCAAACAAATACAAAATTCTTCTTATCATGAATGGAAAAAAAAAAAACTTGCGTTGCCTCTTAAACAAGTATAGCAATTATGATTGTCTAATCAAAATTATCATCTAAAAAATGTTGCAAATATATAAATTACATCAACACTACCTGAATTCATCACCAAAACCAAAGCAATCACTCTCTCTCTCCTGCATATAAAAACCATATCCAAACCTCAGTTAAAAGAAAAATAATATTAGTTTAGTGACCATTTGTGTACTTTACCCAAAAATCTAATTAGGAATTGATGACCATAGGTTGTCTTAACATGGTAAGATGTTAATTAGTACAACTTTACTGATAAGCATACTGACCGACTCTTAGTCTCTTACCGAGGGACCATAAAGCTAAAGGAGGTTACCTTCGACAATAACTGTCGCTGCTTTCTTAGTAATCGAGTCCTTGCTTTGCTCAAGTGGGAATTGGGAGACATGGTCATTTTCTGTAAGGGGATCAAAAGATTAAAAAAAGAGAGTTCAAAACTCAACATATTCATCCATTACATGATATTGACATGGATTTTTTTAACAGGTGAATACATCAAAGTAATAATCATTAGTTAAAAGAAGCTTACCTTTTCTAGCTGCTTTTCTTCTCTGCTTACAAACGGTAGCAGAGAGCAATCATGGTGTCTAGGAACCGGAGGTTGGAAAAAACGAATAGTAACCTGTACAATTAGAGGGAATTAGAATGATGAATATAAAAGCAAAAGCAGTACACGTGCACATGGTGCATGAACCATTAAATGAAAATCCGTAAGCTAACCTCTTCTCTTTCTGGTACGTAGAGCATTCTGGCCGAAGGATTCCTTCTTTTCGGGATAAAATCAAAGACATTATGGAGGTTTTCATTTTCCTGTTTATGGAACAAGTTAAAGAATAAAATTGGAAAGCTTCAATAAAGGAAACCAGTTAAGATCGTTAACCCCACCATCATATGCTTGGTAAATCCATCTTTTCCTAGAAAATGCTTCACAAACTTTAGCTGCACTCGGAAGCAAGAATAAGTTTAGCTTTTTTCACAAGATATGCAGAAAATATATTATAAACCAATTATCAAAGAAATTTGAAGAAACCTGTATTATCTGAGACCATGTTGATAAAGTGAGTTTTTGCCCACCTATTGTCACATGGGTATTTAGACATTTATCATCCTGAAAGATAGTAAGATTATTATAACAGCTCAAGATACAATAAATTAAATATAAAGCAAAGAAAAACAGTACCTCGAGAAAATTTAAAGCAGCTGAGACAGAATTGAACCCTGTATTTAGATTTTGACTAGGAATATTTTCATTGCTTGTTTCAGTCAAACTGCTTCTAAGCTGCTTTATAATTTTTTCCTTCAGTTCCGTGTTTGGATGTATTTTGATGGATGTAACACCTTCATGATGAAAATCCTTGGCTTCAGTTGAGAATTTATTCAGACAGTTGGTTTCGAATATTAAAGCCAGAGCCTCACAAGCTGCCATACACACTGCTTCATCATTGCTGTCCAGTAGGTTTGAGAAGTATGAAATTGCCCTGCATCAAAATTACACTTTTAAAGCTATATAAGGAGAACTTAGTTTGTAGAGAAGAAAAAAGGACAGCATACTAACTATCTAAAGGTCAAAATTGTTAAGACTGCAAAAAAGATATGGTACACCCATGGGAGTAAACTCTTTCAAGAAAATAAATGAGAAACTCTTTCATCAAACTATCAAGCTGCGTACAAAAAATGTACACATTTTGAATAACTGAAACATTTTAATTAAAAAACTCACCCTTTCCAACTTTTGTGATTCAGTCTCCATCCATCAATGGTAGAAAGAAGAAAGGTCCAAGCAGATATTGCAGCAGAAAGAATAGCTGGAGAATCTTTCCTTTCAATCTGATGAGACGGCAAAAGGAAATCAATCATTTTAGTCTCCAATTTACAGTTAACTACTTAACTCAGTTTAAGAATAGACTAAGAAAATTACAGAATATATGGACAGAAATGTCAGTTGGATTTTGGTTAATTTCTGCAGCTTAGATTACTGTATTTGGCAGCATAAGGAAAACGGTAGGAGTTTTAGTTGATATTCATACACTATGGCCAGGTTCAGGATTAATGAAGTCCCAAAGCAACTTCATTGCTTGTTCAGTCTCATCTGAATTGCTTGCGCCAAAAAAGGTAACAACAGCCAAGCAGCCTGTAATCTGCACGGGAGGAGAAACTTATAACAGAAGTCCACGAGGCATAATCATGGAAGAGGTATGAAAAAAATCAAATAGTAATTAATTAGTTTATTAACTACAACTTTATAGTATCATAGCATACACTAGTGTTACCTCCAAGGTCTTAAACTTAGATTTAAGTTCTCCCTGGGAAAGTGTGGTCAGTACATCTTCATATGCTTCGTGCACCTTATCAACAGAAGTAGTAATCATTAACAACAATCCTACAAGAAGAATATGTATCAAAACTGTAAGCTAAATTTCAAAGTTAGAACAAATAACATCAACAAATAATTGGACTTTCATGAAGGATGAATCAACCAATAATATGTGCTGCTTGCTTCATCTCCTTGGGGGAACCCTTTTTAATGCAATGCAAGCATTGGTATACTAGCGTTACAAAGCTGCGACAAGACGATTATAATAGTGAGAAATTATCTGGTTTATATGTTTTATCTAGAAAGAGAACTCAAACAGTAAGTTTTAGAGGCCAAAGTTATGGCTACTAAGGAAATAATGCTTACTCCCGTTCTACAAACTTTTGCTCTATGTTGACGGTTAAAGCCTTGAGAATTGATGAAAGTGCTTCCTCTCTCAGTGATGCCCTGCAATTTCGAAATAAACAAGAAACATATTTTTAAATTGAGTTGAAACATCATAAACAATTGGAAATCTAATGAGTTATTAAAAGGAGATCTGAAACACCAAATTCAGAGTTTAAATCGAAATTTTAGAACTAAAACCAAGAGACATATTATATAACTTTTCTCAGATAAGTTCCTAGAGTAATCATGAAGAGTCTTGGGGTGACCATGGAAATTGCCCAAATCACTAGCATCATCATCAAGTAGAATGCCTCTTCTTGTTGATCGATGGCTGCCTTTACCTACAGTTAATGGTTTCAATCTCAATCAACAATACATTGGGTTCTTTGTCAACAAAATAAATAAAAGCTTGTTTAGGGTTCAAAATCAAGCAAGCAATAGCATCACGCAGATATTATAGAATTAATAGCAGGATTCATGAAGAAGCTTCTGATTTGATGTATGCGGGAGAAAACAAAGATAGACGATGCTAAATGGTATGCTTTTTAATCAAATAAATCCTTACGGAGCTGGAAAATCTATGGAAACTCAAGAAATATTAACGAAACTTACGATTTCTCCTCTTGTTGTCCATGCTCTTTAGTAACACTCAAAACTGCTGAAAGAAATTCAAAACCCAAGCTTTTCTACTTGCTGCAAAGATAGCTACTGCCCTGATGAGGTTCTAAACTAATAGAACGAGAAACCCAATTTTGATTCGTAACCTTATTAACAAAGTGAAGTCTCCATCTTTTTTTCCCTTTCATCTCAGCTTTTTGGTACGCGACAGCCAACTGCTCTCGCCTACACCCTTACACTTGCATACCTAAAAAAATCGAATTGGGAATTTGAGATCGTAAGTAAGGGATTGATGTTCACTCTCTTCAACCACGAATCGGGCTCTTTTCTGATGCTTTTGAATCGCAATGGTGATATTGTGGAAGCTGGAATTTTGATAATCCAACTTCGGCCTAGTTTGTGTTTTCTAAATACTGCTCAACAGGTGTTTGGTAATTTGCTTCTTAGGAAGATTAAACCTTATTTTTTGGGGCTTTTATTCATGGGCAACTTAGTTTAGCCGGTTTCAAATAGGCTGCCCCAAAATCCAAATCAGATGCACAAATAGGGTAAAACCTTAAATTTATGATAAAAATGGAAATATTCAAATCAAGGTTATGGTCAGTTCATTTATGAACCGGATGCTAAAATTATCTTTGTTTTTCTTTTTAATTTGGATATAAATATATTCTTTGTTGAATTTGTTTAAAGATCAAATTATTCGTTCGGATGATAAATTTAGGTGTCTCAAATTAGATTGTGAAGCACATAATTTTGATTTGGGCTGGATCGGTAATAAGAGTTGAATCCATCAAAAATACTAATATTTTACGTCTAAAACATTAGTACTAAAATTGTTAGAACTTGAAATATCAATAAATAGAATTTTCTGGTGTCTGGTATTTTGATATGAAATTGGAAAAAATAAATAACGGGTGTTTAAATAATATTAAAAATATTTGATAAATATAATTAAAATTTGCATAACAAAATAAGATAGATTTAGCCAATAATAAAAAAGATCTAGTCTCAAATAAGATGTTAGATTCAATGTTGGAGACTTGGAGTTGATCAAGATTCAAGAATTAGGAATTTTCTTCCCTTTATTATTAAACTGATTGTAGTGTTAGAGGAACAACCTACAACATCAAGCTTTCCTTAGGTCTAATTAAATTGCAGGAATAACGTGACATTTAACCATTGTCAAACGAACAATCCTTTGAGAACAAATCTAATGAATTAGTTTTTTTTTGTCCTCGTGGTTTTTCAGGGTTTTATTTTAACTAATCTTGATCGACCCGCGACACACGCACCTGGCTGTGGTGGGCGAGTCTCGTAAAAGAGATTTTTTACATACATAAAACCTCAAACTCAAGACATGTTTAAGCAATATCAAGTTGCTTACCACTTGAACAAACCCCGTTGGTTAATGAATTAGTTTCTTTTGATAGCCTTGTGAACAAGATATACCTAAACTTTGATTAATGGACTCACTTTTGCAAATCAATTAATTTTTTTGAACAATTCCTACTTAGAGGGAGAGGGAGAGAAAATTTACTTCTAATGGGTCTAGTATCACAATCTAAGAGAGGGGAAGGTATCAACTGAGAGCTTTTTAACTATTTACTTTAGAGATTGTTGACCAAAACATTTAAATTAGATGGGCTCATCTTTTTAACGGAATACGTTAATTTATTTTCGGTAAAATAATGTGACGATTACATATCAAATTATTTTTTTATAAATATTGTATTATTACCAAAAGAAGCAGCAAGCTGTTAAGAAAATAAAAAGTATCATGTATAGTGTATGGGTTAAAACAAAATCCCCCACCCTATATAGAGGTGTACATTCACTGTATCTCTAGTATTTATACATTTTTCTCGAGTCCTCACTCTAACAATCTCTTTAATACTAATAAGTATCTCTCATGTATTTCTAAAATGTTATCTAAATTGCCTATGATTTCTTTTAACCCGTATACAATACATATCCGAAGAATAAAGACTATCAACGATTTACCCTACAGAAGCGAAATAGCCCATTCTAAATTTTTCCGCCAAGACAGCACATATCTATGTACATTGCAAAGTTTCAGAATTTCGGACACACACGAAAAAGAACATTAAAAAATAACCCAAATTTGATTTCGCAAACTTTAAACCCTCCGAACACTGAATAAGGATCATTCTGAAACTAATCAATCTTGATTTCGTTAGATAACTTTATTTATCTTTAAAATCAATAAGTGATCCAAGTGGAAAAGCGGATGATGTTCATCATAGAAAACTCGGGTTCAATCGCAATGTCTACAAGGTGTGTGTGATTTGTCAAGGGTTAAAGATATCTATGAACAGATACTACCTTGTAATCACCTTTAGATTATTCAAAAAACATTTATTTATCTCTAACCCGAAAAGCAACAAATACCAATGCAAATAATACCTTATAACATATCCGAATCTCACAATTCAAATACCAAAACTTAAATTTATAAATAGAATACATTGGTTTTGGGTCACTTCAATGCAAATATATGATTTAATGTATCATGAGAAATGAATTATGTTTTGTATAATATAGTTTATACATGTGTTGCTCTTTAAGCTTGCTATTTTGATGTTTTAGCATGAGAAGCTCAAATTGAGGTTTATGCTAAAAATCCATGATATATGTATTGCAAATGTTTAAATGTGCATATTTTGAAAAGACAATAGAAGCATGAGATGTTTTGACATGAGATTCCATATTTGATTGAAAGCAAATGGTTTTAAATGCATTGATGAATGTTTTTGAGACTCCCTCACTGAGCTTTATACACTTACGCTCTCTTTTCTCATCAATGGAGAAAAGTAAGCATTTAGGACAACAAGCAAGTAAGAAGCAATACAGGGATTGAACTATTTCAAGTACGGTTTATAAATACTTAGTAGTAATAAAATGCAATGTAACCAAGTTGTGATTGGGAATGTTGTTTTGGTTACTCCCTGTTTTGGACATGTTTCTTTTGGTATTTTGGGCTTATATGAGGTTATAAGTATTGCTTTGAGGGGTTGGGATATGAATTGCATGCTTGGGTAGAGATCATGCCTATAGGATCTTTGATTGAATTTGCTATGGATTTAATGATCCTCTATCATGCTTGTTTGGTTGTGGAAATGTGGATTGGAATGTTATATGTTGTTTGTGTGATGTTTGAAGCATGCTAGATTGAGCCAAAGTGTCATATGTTCGACCAAGAGGTCATTACAAACCAGCCGTATCGATATGGGTCCTCAAGAATCGATACGCGGGGTCTGTCTCGGCTCAAAATTGTGCAAAATTGTACAGGGGTATCAGTACGCCTAGAATCCATATCGGTACGCCCCTCAGAAAATACATTGGGTATCGGTACACGGACAACCGAATCAGTACGCCCTTTAGCTACTGGAATTTCCTGTTTTGATATCAAATAACAGGTATCGGTACGTTTGAGGATCGTATCGATACCCTTTGCAAAATAAGACCCGTATCGATACGGGTACACTGCGTATTGGTACCTAGTTAGTTGTTTATGGTATTATGCTTTGCTGAAGTTTGAATCTTTGTAATTTAGTCCTTGTTTTTTGATCATGCAATTAAATGAGTTTAGATGATTATTTTAAGTTGAAATTTAACCGAATGGCATGTAACCTAATTAATTAAGGTTTGGTAACTTTGTATTTAAGTATGTCATCTTAGTTTTCCAAAATTGCAATTTGGTCGCCAAAGTGCGTACTCGACCAATTGGATGTCAATTAGACGCCCGATTTGATTGTGAGTTTCATCATTGCCAGATGATCACCTTAGGGCTTAATCATGCATTTAGTTAAGATAAAAGAAAAAATGGACCATTTTCTAAGTAATTCGTTCGGGTTTGTCTCAGCAAACTCAATGTAGTTCGCTCGGTTCGGTCTAGCGTCTAGACCGGGTCAAGGGGGTTACACCACAAGAACTTCAGGTTCTTTTAATAAATGTGCATATAAATCTAAATAATTTTTCGTATCATTATTGATCAGAATGGTCGAACTGATCATGCGAACTATATATTTAATCTCTCTTGTACATGTGTAGTACAAATTTTAAAATACAAGTTTCTTTAAAACTTGATAATACACTGTCCACCAAAAATTATTTCCTTTAAATAGGAATATATTAAGCTCTTCTAGAGCTTTCAATGAAAACTATTCTTTTGGTAGCAATATAGCTCTTCTAGAGCTTTCAATTGATTTTTCAGTTACCAAAACTTATATTCACATTGGCTTGTTTCATGTGCCAATTGATAACATATGTTACCTATAATTCCTAAAGAATTATTTTGTGAAATCATATTGCTCTATTAAGATTTTCGCTTCTAGTGGTGACGATATTATTACCATTAGCGGTAATTATTACAATATTCGCAATTATGCACTTTTTATAATGTGCTTTCTCTCAAGAACTTATTGCTCTTCTGGAGCATAAATATTTTCAGTACTTTGAGATATATTACTAACATTTTTCTCACGCATTTAAATGGGAAAATATATCTTACGTTTCTGCTAAGCATAAACCATCACCATAGATTGTATTTTATAAGTATCCATGTAAAATAAAATAAATAAATGTCATAATATATATATAAAGCGTAAATAATTAATGCGTGAAGTAAATAAACATATATATAAAAAGCGTAAATAATTAATGCGTGAAGTAAATAAACATAAATCAAAGTAAATTAAAAAATAATTCTCTTTAAGGTTACGAGAATAATTAGAAGATGATTTATTCCCTTTAAGGTTTATAAGGAAATCAATAACGTCCAAATGAGTTGGACCAATATCATCTTTGTCATTTTCGCAAATAAAATTTGCTTTAATTTTTTTTCTTTATCATTCAATGATTGTTGATTTTTCAGCGTACGACAAGTACGAGACTAATAGTATAACATCACATTGGTAACAAAAAGGGTTTCATTTCCTTACAATGATCTTTATCATTCTTATCATCCTTATTGTTCCACTTGTGGTGACTATAATTATTTTTAAAACGACCACCTCGTCTATGTCCTCGATTGTGAGTATGACCACGATCACAACCACGCCCATAATTATGACCATAATTGTTAGTGTGACCTTTATTTTTTCGCTATAGAATATCGCATTCGCTTCAGGGAATGGAGCGGAGCCAGCTGGGCTATATTCATGATTTTTCATCAGTAGCTCATTGTTTTGTTCAGCCACAAGAAGGCAAGAAATTAACTCAGAATATTTCTTAAAGCCCTTTTCACGATATTGTGTCTGTAGGATAACATTGTTTGCGTGGAAAATGGAATATGCTTTTTCTAACATATCCTCATTAGTAATATTTTGACCACATAACTTCAATTGTGAAGTAATTCGAAACATAGCCAAGTTATACTCGCTAACTAATTTAAAATCTTGCAATCTCAAATGCAACCAATCATATTGAGCTTTAGGGAGAATAACAGTTTTCTGGTGGTCATATCTTTCCTTTAAACTATTTCAAAGAATATGAGGATCTTTCACCGTTAAATATTCAGACTTCAATTCCTCATGGAGGTGACGACGACGAAGTATCATGGCTTTGGCCTTATTTTGAGCAGATTCTACATTCCCCTCTTTAATAGTGTTTCCTAGATCATCTGTATCTAGGTGTATTTCGGCATCTAAGATCCAAGATAAATAATTCTTTTCGAAAATATCAAGTGCCACAAACTCAATTTTTGCAAGATTCGACATTGATATACTATAAAAGACAAACAAATTAGATCAAATATAAATTAATATAATAATGAATATGCCCAAATTTTTTTACGTCATATCAATATCTTTAAAAAACATATATTTAAAAACTTACAGAGACAAATATTTAATCCTCGTACGTGGCATTATTAAACCAGTTCACAAAGTCATTTAGAAACCTCTTTTGAGACCATTAGCCTCGCAGAACGGGATGTACCAGCCAATATACTTGGATTAAACCAACATAATAGAGAACATATTAACTAATTAAAGAACATGTTTTACGCGTTAAATTAATATAACAAAACTTTTTATAATAAAACATATTTTATGTGTTAAAAGAACAAAATATATAATCAATTTATTATTATTATGGTATCTATTAATTAATTGAAATATAATATAGTAGAAAAAGGAGATACATACCAAATAATTACCGTCTTTGAAAAGGCTTGATTTCTGACTAAAAACTTCCGAGCAAACTCGTACTGATAACGTGTTGTGAATAAAATAACGAAGAACAATAACAAGAACAACGAACAATAGAAAGAAGGGGATTTATATTATTCTCAATATAGATTTGTGTACAATGCCTTCATTAAATCATATATTTACAGGCATAAGAAGTACATAATACATTAAACTCTAATTAATAAAGATAATATTTCTAATGATAAAGTAAATCAAATCTCCTTAATAAAGTTATTATCATGATAGACATGCACATAAAAAAATATTCATAACACTATCAAAAATTTAACGATAGTATATTTTCTAGAGAAAAGAAACTATTTTACATTGACTTCAAAATTAAATTACTTTAAGCTAATTGTCACGCCTGAGAAGAGGCAGGGTCATTAATCCCACATCGGAAAGGAAAAGGGAGGTCTTGGGATATAAATATGGTGGCGCTGCACATCCTATCAGACATGTCTTTTGGGAAGAGGGTAATGGCCACGTGACAAGTGGTATCAGAGCGACCCTTTAACTGCCCGATTTCACGCCGAGCGCCCATGAGTGGGGTAGGCAGGGTGGACAACTGTGACAAGATGGCTCATCACGAGAGCGGAAGGGCGTCACGAGGTTGAGTGGGGGAGAATGTCACGCCTGAGAAGAAGCGGGGTCATTAGTCCCACATCGGAAAGGAAAATTGAGGTCTTGGGATATAAATACGGTAGGGTTGCACATCCTATCAGACATGTCTTTTGGCAAGAGGGTAATGGCCCCGTGACATAATCATATATAAAAGAATAAATAAAATGTTTTATATAAAATAAATTTCATAAAACAAACAAACAAACTGTTGAACTTCAAATAATTTTAAAAAATAGAAGTGAAATCAATTCGATTTTGATCCGTTGAATTTACAGATATAAGGTACGTCGGAATTATCTATTCAATCTCCCTCCACGGTTTGATTAGGGATGTTCATTTGATCCAGACTCGAGGAGTTTCGATCTTATAGAGTTAAGGTTCTTTTAAGAAAGTTTCGGGTTTGTATAAGGTTTTGGTTGGTTTTTTTAAGATGTGACTATGTCGAGTTTAAGTTTAAGGTGAAAATACTCGACCTGACCTTAAGTAATAGTTTAATTTTATTCTAAATATTTAGGTATGCTTATTATAATGTCAATCTTTTTGTATATATATATTTATTATCTCTCTATTTTGTCTAATAAAAAAAAAATTATAAGTATTATAATGTTATCTCTTTATTTATGTTTTTCAATTAATTCTTTATTTTATCGAATAAAAATAAAAAATATTAAATTTTCATTTACGTCAGATACCGAATTAAGTTTAAATTTATACTCTAAAATTCAGATTGGATTCAGATCAAATCAATCCTGGATGAAAATATTAAATTTTTGAATAGTTGTGAGTGGACCGAAAACCCGATCGATGAACATCTCAGCTTGACCAAATAACGAGAACTAGGAGCTCATTGTGTTTGACAAAAGATGCTCCGCTGTATCCCATCTCCTAGGGTTTGACAAATTCCAATTTCTTGTTTTTTTTATTAATTTGAATTTGCTGATGTTTATCCCAAATCCCAGTAGTTTTTAGTTTAATTAACAAAATCAAAAGTTATATCCACATTGTTTAAGTACTAAAATTCAATTCTGGAAATTCAAAGTCAGAAACATGTCATTCAAAATGATGTCCCAAAGAAACATCCACTAAAAAGACTTTTCTCTCAGGTTGTTACATGGATTTTGCTTATCCTTCCCAACATTTAAAGTTACGTCTTCATCTAACCTAATCTTATCACCTTATCCATTGTCTTGTTTCAACAGCTTCATTTTTATATCAATTTTGTAATAAATAAAATATTTTAAGTTTATAGATATAATAAGTCTTTAAACCTTTTTTAAAAAAATAATTAAATTCATAAATATTGTTGTACTTAATTAGGTATTTAAACTAATAAATTTAATTAATTAAACATTTTGATTATCAATTTTTGAAGGTCTTTTTTTCTGAGATATTCCAGTTATACACAACAATTCTGTTATGTAACTTTACATATTAAAAAAATTATTTTTTATAATTTTTATAAGTCTTATAAAATTTTTAGAACTTTTAAAGAATTTTTTAAATAAAATAAAAATCTAAAAAAAAACAAGTGACAACATTGTAACATGATATATTGTACCAACTGATAGAAAAACAGTTCGATTTAACCACCAATGTTAGTAAAATATGTGAGTTGATGAAAATTTAGAGTACAAGAACTTAATTAAGTGAAAAAAGTTAAAAGACATAATTAATTTTTTTATAAGCTCAAAGACTTATGATATCCTTAAGTCAATATTTTATAATATGTACAATAATAAAAATGGATCATTGAAAATAAATTTTTTAAAATTAAATCGAATTATAAACAAGTATAATCATAAATTCTTCTATTATTTTACCTATATTGTTTTGGAAAAGATATTTGACTCATTTGTTAAAATATCACACACAAGATTAAATCGTCAAGAATTTATTCTAATATATTGCTTATCACGAGATGACAAATATCTTTCTTGCATTTATTTTTTTGGCTTAAACCAAAAACCCCCCATCAAACTATGTCTTTTTTCTGTTTTTAACTATTAAACTGTAATTTGGGCAAAATAGCCTCTTAAATTATTATTTTTGGTCACTTTAAGTTTCTAAACTATTTTTGGTCAAAATAAGTACCTAAACTATGTCAATTTTCTTCTTTTAGTTCCTAAAACTATCAATTGGTCAAAAAATCTTTGTGATGTGTCAACATCTTATTAATCGAAATAATTTTCTTTTGACTTAAATAACTATCGGACTTAAAATGACCAGAAATGATAGTTTAGACGCTTATTTTGATATATGATATTTTAAAATTTAAAAAGAACATAAATATTTATATATGTTAGAAAAGCCTATAAAATGATATTTTTATAACCATTGACTTGTGACTAAAAATAATAGTTTAAGGGCTTATTTTACCTAAATTATAATCTAAAAACTAAAAATAAAAAAAAGAAGGTTGTTTTTTTGGTTTAAGCCTTATTTTTTATTGTCTTCCTTGTTAGCAACGCAATCCGTAAATTTATTTCTCCTTTGGTGGTATTATCATTCTATATAGGCAGTCCATAAATAATAAATTCTGACAACGTCATATTAACCCACATATTCAAAATCTTTTCTTTTCCGACAATCAACCTCTACCTCCGCTATATATACACATTTCTCACAACCTTTTCTTCTTACGATCTTGCAATCATGGAAGGTTTAATTCCTTACCTGATCCATGCCATGAGGAAGCAAAATAAGCCTACTCACCGTTACCGCTCAATGTCCCTTGGGTCTAGCCGCGGCTACCATTTGTTAATGGGGCAGTCAACGGCGGAGTCCCTCGAGGGGTCGTCGCATAGGAGGACGAGGTCGGAGTTTCAGCCACCGACGGTGGAGTTTTTTGAGCAAAGGTCGGGTCTTGGTTTGGTTAGCAGCCCAAAGGGCCGCAATAACAATGGTTCTTCTTTAAACTACCCTTCTTCAATGGCTGGCGGCGGCGGCTCGAAAGTTGGTTCGTATCAGCAAAGCCCAAAGGTAAATAACGTTCAGGTTTCTGATGTTCGGCGACGACGATGATCCACTTTGTAAAAGAAAACACAACTGTTTGGTTTTTAAGATTTGTTTGTTTCTTTTCTTTTGCTTATCAACACAGATGCTGGTTTGTGTAGTTTAATTGTATATTCAAACAGTTTTTACATGATTATGATTAGTGATTAATGTCTGGCTCTGCTTTTGGAGATTAGTTCTCATTTCTTATCTGAAATCCGAAACCACAAACCTTAGTGTGAAACTACAACTAGCTTTGGCATAAACGCGTTTGCAAATTCAACCAAAAAGTTTGAACTTTGAAAAAAAAAGTAGAGGAAGAAAATCCAAGATTGAATATTGCAACTGTTTGACTGTGACATGATTGGGAGGGACAAGATAACATTAGTTATAATCGAAGGATCAAAATAAAATATTAAAGTATCTCTAATTAAAAATATGGTTAAATTGAAATAATGAGGGTTGAATTTATTATTTCTTTCGAATTAGGACTAAAATTGTTTGAATGTGTAAACGTGGAGGACTAAATTTGTTATTATACAAAATATTTTAACATTCACATCACCCTTTTAACGGTCGTTAACGGGTCAATGACCAAATTGAAATAAAACTAAAGTTTAATATTAATTGAAGCAATTGGAAGTTTGGTTACCAAATTGAATAATTGATCAAAATTTAGTGACTATTTGGGAATTTTACCCTTAAATTAAAGTGAATGTAAGAATTATTATAGTAATAAAAGTTTAATTATTTTTTAATTAAAAAATAAAAGAAAATGTGAAAAAATAATATAAAAATTATTTTTTATGATTTTATTTTAAAAGGAGATAATAACACTTTCGGTCCTTAGAATTTCAAAACTAATTAAAACAATTAATGATATATTGCGGTACATATAAATAGTGGTACATGACATTTACTGTAGAATTATCCATTAAACTCACTCAATTTCGAGATTTACTAATTAATCAAGTGATTAAGAATGATAATATTATTCAATTTTATGTTCAAATACCGATATTTGATTTGAGAATACAATACTTATTTATTTAATAAAAAAAATTCACTCAATTCCCCAACAGCCCATACCTCTTTTAATAGTCATTTTAACATTTCCAGTGTTTTTAGTTAATTAATTTTCTTTATATATGTATGAACAAGATATTACTCTTATAATCACTTTTAGACTATTAAAAAATAATTTTCTTTATGAATTTTTGCATAAAGTCTTTCCCTTGACTCAAACTCCACAAACCAAACTGATTAATTTTTTAAACAATATGCCAGCTGAATTTTATTAAAAATTAAAATAAAAACAGTCTAAAATAAATGAAATTGTAGTAGAAAAATAAAAATACAATAAATCTAAATTAAAAAAAAACTAGAAAATGAATATCAGACCAGCAAAATACCTCAAGTGGGATGCAAATCAGTGATAAAGATGAAAGACCAGAAAAATTAGAAGCAAAGAGCAAGACTTCTTGTCTCTATCCACCTATACGCTTCAGGCTTCAAGTAGGAGTGGTGTGTAAAACCATCAATCTTGGAGGCTGCTTCATAAAATAGATATGATTGCATCAGCAAACAAACATCAAAAAGGGAATGAATCTACTGAACACCATCAACAATCCGTAAATCAAAGCCAATACGTCATGAAAAACGTATTCACGAATGCAGATCTACCAGAAAGGTAGACGAATACGTGCTATAAGATATAAGCATACTACAAGGTAAAGAAAAAAACGTGTTACGAAGCAGATAAAAACTAAAAAAATATCAAAATATATAAAAAATAAAAATTTGATATAAAAAATAAGAAAAAAAACCACTGATGATGGCGACAAGTACTAACCGACCAATTATTTTAAATGTAAAAGATCATAGGAGGGAGAATAATTCAACTTCAAAAAGGAAGCAAGGATATTCCGTTTTAATGTTCACCCATTAATTGAAAACAAAGGGAATGTTTAAATATGTAATAGTTATAGATCTACCTGATAATATTTCTAGGTATTTTAAGGTGATAGACGTGTTAAGTGTATTAATTATAAAACCATTTGAAATATAAATCGTGTAAATTGAAATTTATATAATCTATTTTAGGGTTTAATAATTTAGTTTATGGTTTAGAGTTTATAATTTAAGATTCTAGGTTTAGAATTAATGATTTAAATTTTATAGTTTTGAATAAAAAAGTTTGTGTATTTTTTTATATGAAAATTATTTAATTTCAATAGTGAGATTTTTTATTTCTTTAATATTTTTGTGGGGGAATGTCCCCATTAGTTTTCATTTAGTTTACCATTGTCAATCAAATTTAGGGTTTAGCTTAAGAGTTTAGGGTTTATATTATAATTTAGTGTTTATAGTTTATAAATTTAAATTTATGATTTTAAGATTTGTAGTTAAAGTTAGATATTTAAATCTTATAGTTTAAATAAAAAATGTTTTGTAAATTCTTTTTACACAATTTATATATCAAAAATATAAATATTAATTTATTAACTAAATATAGCAGTTAATATAAAATTGTAATATACCGGATATGTTGAAATATTTAATTTTGATATAACTTAAATGAAAAATATTTTTGGACTTAAACAAATTTGCAAAAATATTTTAAAATTCCATTAACTTGAAAAATATGTTTGAAAGGTTTTCAAAGGGTTTTTGACATGTTTAAATGCTTTCAGAATAGCCCAAGTGTCAAAAATAGGCTTTAAGTACCGATACCCTTTCCTCGGTATAGATACTCAGTCAGTCGTACAGGTACATCTAAGCTGTGTACCGATACGCCCTTTTATCCCCAAACGATTAGATTTTCCAGTAGCCAAAATGGGTATTGATACAGCTTAGACCGTACCGATACAGAAGGGTTTATACCAATACACTTGTATCGTGTACTGATACTTAGTGTAATTTTGCCCAATGACTCATTCTATTTTGAGGCAGATACCAATACCCAAAGCCCGTGTACCGATACTGGCATGCCCATACTACATTTATTGTTGGAATTAAAGTCCCCAACGACTCTAATCAACCCCCAACAACTAGTAACGGTCATGAAATCATTAGTGGGTTTAGAAGACCTCTCCAAGCATCCATGGAGTAAGAAGAAACCAACTGCCAACATTCGATGTTAGAAAAAGTGTTTTAGTGCTCAGTTTTGTCATATTTCTTTGTAGAAGACACTTATGAGCTTAATTGCTATATTTGCTCAAGTGTTAGGATTTGGGTGAGTGCTTAAATTGCAAACACATTTGCCTAGAAAGATTTTCTTGTTTGTCAATTTGTTTTCTCTTTGTAAGAGAGTGTTTTCAAGACTTTGGTGTATAAGTTTTGATTGTAAGGGTTATCTCCTTGAGCCCGGAAAAACGAAAGATAAATTAGTGAATTTATGGAAATCTTTAGTGTAGATAGCTAAGGTAGTGGAGGTAGTCTTGATTTAGAAGTCGAAGCACTATAAATCATTGTGTCCTAATTTTTATTGCTTAATTGTTCATCCACCAAAAAAAAATCTAATTCACCCCCTCTTGGCACATTCGGTTGATCGTTTGAGCTCTCAACAAGAGCGTCATAAAAAAACTAAAATGCTATATCATATCGAAAGATCAAAAAATAGACTAAATGGTATGTAATCGTACCAATAAAATTTGACCAAAGCGGCATGATAGACGTACAAATAAAATTAACGGTTAAACGGGACGTTACAAAGTAAAATTTTCGCTTGTCCCACTGTAGCAACTATTTTTGTCTAGGCGTCAAAGGCTGCTGTAGCGATGTCCCCTCTCGCTAAAAAAAGATGTGGTGTTTTTATTTTGAAAATGATGTCTTCCGCGTGGAATTTTAGAAGAAACCGTGTTTTATTTAAAATGGAATCGCCACCGGCCACTCAAGGTGGACCGGACACCATAAAAACCAGAGATTTCAAAATGTCGGGTTCGGGAGTAGGTTGCGGATGGGGAAGGATTAGCACCCCCACACCGCCCAAAATTGGTACTTTAATAATTACCGCTTTATTAATATTAGACTTTCCGGATTACAGTGACGATTAAATTAAAATTCGGTTATATGTGCGAGTAAATTTTAAAAGCCCTATTATCCGAGAGTAAACGCCCAACCACTATCACTACGCCTAATACTGGCCCCGTTTACGCTCGAATAAAGAGGCACCGCATTGACAATTTATATTCCGAAATGCAACTTAAAACATAGCAGACATAAATAAATATAATGCGATAAAAATGTAAATAAATGCTAACATAGTAAAATACTAATCTAACATAAATACATAAATATTAATCTAACACATGAAAATAATAATAATAATAATAATAATAATAATAATTATTATTATTATGATATGTAAGCATGATTCTAACTAAAACATATGAAACACTATGAAACTAAAGACTAAGGGCTAAAATGCATGAATATTGAATTACATGGCAAAAACATAAAAATAGGACTAAAATGAAAAAATGCATGAACTGAAAATTAACAACTTAAAACTAAAGTACTAAAATTAAATAAACACAAAACATGTGACCAAACAAAACTGAAATTAAAATCACAAGCTTAAATTAAAAGAAAGAAAAGCGAAACTAAAAAAAAACCAAAAAGGAGAGGGATCAAAACTGGAATTAGCCCATACCAAAAAACAATGCGGGAAGGAGTATAGGGACCAAGGGCGTAATTTGCCCATTAAACAAAAATGCGGATCCTCCCTGAGTTAACGGGTCACCGCGGGCCGGGCACACTAAAACGGTGCCGTTTTGGTTAAGTCTGGTTTAAAACTGATATAGGTTATTATTTTTTTGGGTTAAAACAGTTTTAGGGTTATAGAAAACCTAATAATTTTCACCCTTCAGCCCTCATTTTCTCTCAACCTTGACGGCGCCGCCGCTGCTCTCAGTTTCCAGACAGTCGTTTCTCGGCGCTTGGCCTCACGGCGGCATGCGGCGCAACAACGGCGAAGGTAAGATTCAAAGCTTTGTTTTATTATTTTTTTATCTGATTCGAATAAAAACAAAAGGAAAAAAAGTTAAAACTGAAATCAAAGTTCAAAATATTTTTTGATTTTACCTTTGAAAATTTTATTGATTCAAAGAAACCTCCCTTTACAATTTTTTGATCGAAAACGAACCCTCAAACTCTTTTTTTGGAACTGAGAACCCCGAAATTCCCCTCCACTCTCTCTTTTTTTTACTCCCCCTTATTACATATTTTGGTTCGGTTTTATAATTGATACAACACACTAACAAATCCCCTATTTTTTTATCTGGCAGATCTGATGAGATCCAGAATTTCAGGATATGGATGACGGTTGAGGCATGGGTGGCTGATTTGGGACTATTTGGTTTAGGGATGATAGGGTATGGGTCTGGTCAGATTAGGTTTAGGGTTAGATTTAATTTAAGGGTTGATTTTGGGGTTTTATTTAGGGTTTTGGGCTGTGGGTGTTCGGGTGGTTGCCGGAGATGGTGGCCGGAAAAGGGTGAACGGCGGCGACGGGTTGATGGTAGCAGGTGAAGGGTTCAAGGTTATTAGGGTTTTTATTTTCTAGGTCGGGTCATGGTTGAGTTGGGTTGGGTCAAAACGGGTTATGACAGTTGCCCCTCTTTGCTCATTGTTGTGTAACAACAATAGAGCAAAGACTAAGAATGACCCGTTTTGGTCCGGTCTGGCTAGACTTCTCCTCTTGACGTACGTCTTCGTTCTTCGGTAGATCTTCTTTCTTTGCAGCGCATGTCTTCTTTCTTGTCTTGGTTGATCTACCTTGTCACTTTTGGGAAGCAAAATCTTCAAAATAGGGGGTTGTGTGTTGGGGAAGCAAAATGAGTGCAACTTGCTACATTATTGATAATAAGCTAATACCTAAAGAGAGTTCGACCCAGCTGCAACACCGACGAATAGGCAGGGTCTACAAAATTCGATCCAGCTACAACACTGACGAGGAGGCAAGATCGATGGGTGAAAGTTCTGATGTCTGATCCAGCTACGACTCTGACGAAGAGACAAGACCAGAAAACTGACAACTTATTCCTTTTCTTTTTTCTTTTTATTCTTTGTTTTTCATATCTTTTTTCTTTTTCTTTTCTATTTTTTTCATTTTGCTCTATTTTTCTTCTTTTTTCATTTTTTTAGATACAACATTGATAAAACTTGAAAGTTGGTAAATTTTGACCAAGCTACAACACCGACGAAGAGGCATGGTCTAAAGTTAGTAATGTTGATCCAGCTACGACACCGACGAAGAGGCAGGATCAAGAGTTAGTGAATTTGGTCTAGCTACAATACCGACGAATAGGAAAGACCGAAAGTTAGTGAATTAGGTTCAGTTACAACACCGAAGAAGAGGCATAACCGAAAGTTAGATTTGACCAAGCTACTACACCGACGAAGAGGCAAGGTCTGAAGATTTGATCCAGCTACAACTCTGACGAAGATGCAGTATCGAAGGATTAAAAGTTCATTTTGATTTTTTTTCTTTTTCTTTATCTCTTCTTCTTTTTTCTTTCTTTTTTTTTCTCTTTTTTTCTCTTTTTTTCTTTTTCTTTTTTCTTTTCCTTTTTTTAAGATACAATATTGATACAACTAGAAAGTTAGTAAATTTTGACCAAGCTACAACACCGACGAGGAGGCATGGTCTAAAGTTAGTAATGTTAATCAAGCTACAACACCGACAAAGAGACGAGATCAAGAGTTAGTGGATTTGGTCTAGCTACAACACCGACGAAGAGGCAAGACCGAGAGTTAGTGAATTAGGTTCAGCTACAACATCGACGAAGAGGCAAGGTCTGAAGATTTGATCCAGCTACGACTCCAACGAAGAGGCAGGATCAGATGGTTTTCTTCTTTTCTTCGATCAAGCTACAACTCTGACGAAGAGGCATGATCAGACTTTGACAAATTTGGTTCAGCTGCAACACCGACGAAGAGGCAGAACCTTAAATTTATAAAGTTGGATCTATCCACACCATCAACGGAGGGGAAGATCGGATTTCAACATCACGGATCTTACTATACCATCAACGGAGGAGCAAGATCGGCAAATGATAACAACTTGATTTTCATTTTGATTTGATTTTTTCTTTTTTTCAGATTTTTTTGGATTCTTTGATTTTTTTTCTTTTTTCTTTTCTTTTTTTTTGATTTTTTTTGATTTTTTTTAAAAATTTTCTTTTTTTTGATTGATATTTTTAGCTACAACTATAATAAAAAGGTAAATTCTGAGTAAAATTTAGGTCTAGCTGCAACACCGTCGAAGAGGCAAGACCTGTAGAGGATTTGATCTGTTACACCACTGAAGGAGACTAGATCAGCAAAATGTGGGACCCATTACACCACCGACGGAGAGGTAGGACCGAATGGAAACTTTGATCTGCAACACCGACGAAGATGAGATCTGCATAGGATTTGATCTGCTACACCACTGCCGGAGAGACTAGATTAGCAAAATGTCAGACCCGCTACACCACTGACGAAGAGACAAGATTCGGATGGAAAATTCGATCTGCAACACCACCGACGAAGACAAGATCTAGATTAAGTTGGCGTACCACCACTGACGGAGGCATGATTTGGATTGCTGTGCCATTGTCAACGAGATAATTTTTTTGAAAAATTTGCTCGGCTTCTCTATCGACATAGGGCATGATCTGGAAAGAATTTTTGTTGGCAGAAGTGATAGTCGGGAAATTGTTAGTGTCCGTCACGCCATCGTTGGAGGAATCAAATCCTACAAAGGAGAAAAACATTTATTAGTAAATTGTTCACAAAATTTGTCACTGGTACCTTTTATTTAGATATTTCAGCATCTTTGTTTGGCCTCTTCCATGAATAAGGTTGGTCATCATGCCGTTGCCCTCATGCTAAGGACGTTCAGTCTCTTTTGGGAATCTGTTTATATGTACAAGCAGAAATGCGTGAATGCATCTAATTTTATGCCTAAATGCATGTCTCTATCATAAATGTATGGTGATTTTGGTGTATGCATTTAAACTAAATGTACAATGTATGCAAAAATGGTTTAATGCAAGATGAATGCATGAATGTGATATGATTTTTTTTGGTCCTCAAAGGGATGCCCCTAACTTTCCATCGGTCATGCCATGATCTTGGTCTTTTGCATGTGACGGTGCCCTAACCTCTTCTTGGGTTCAATCATCCATCTGGGTGCATGCCCTAACATTTTGTTCGTTCTTATGCTATCGTCTGAAACTGCTCTTGAATTTGACACTTTGAGTGCGGATTCTGTTGCCCCCTAAGTTTGTGTTGGTTCATGGCAGCTCATTATTATTATTATTTTGGATCGGGTGCAGTTTTGCAGACTGTGGTCAAGGATGCAAGAGTTTGACTCGGCAATGAAGGCTAGACCTTGGCAAAGAATGCCCCCGGACTGGGACCTTGTTAGAGGCACAATATTTGTATAATATATGGGGGTACTTTTGGACATGCCCCAAGACCAAACTTTTGTAAGAGGCTCTGTGAGGTGCTAGATCGACCAACTTCGTTGTATTTAATGGGGCAACCCGATGACTGACTTTAAAATTTTCAAAATGTATGCATGTAAATGTGAGGTGCATGCCTTAGATGCGAAAGTACTAATTCAAAAATGGTTCTCGTGACACAACTTCCGAACTCAAGGGATTTATTTGCAACTTTGAATGTTGCCTTGACATCTAGAGTTCTAGATTTTCTCCCGATGATAATTTTTCAAATTGAGAACCAGTCGTGAATCAGCATTTCATGCTGGTAAAATGCAAAAAATTAAAGCGTTATGATATGCCATGCAGTGAATGCCAAAATAAGCAGATATGATGTGATCACAACAATTTGAAATTAGGGTAAAAATGAAAGATTTCTGATCGGGTAAACCACTTGAACCAACACCTTAATGTAATGCAAATGCAATGATGTATGCAAAAAAGGGTAAAAAAAAAAGAAAACGATTCAGTACCGGATATGATTAATAACACATAAATAGAAGAACAATTTAGATAAGGTAAACAAACAAAACAACCCTATTTACATCCCGTCTAAAACACCTAGGTTATCCGCATGGCTCTAAAAATGTGAGTTTATATATGTTCTCTACATGCAGTTTTGGTGCTAAGAGGTACCCGAATTGTCCTTGTTGTCCTTTACTAAGAGTAGCAAGGCTCCCAGTCATCACCCATTATAGGCTCCTTTCAACCGGTTCAATTCAGGGGGACCCATTCGCTTATGCCTGCACGAAGGAACGATATCCTTACGAAAGCATAAGGTACTCAAACCCCGAAGGTACTTGCTAGGCCTACACGGAGGAACGATATCCTCACGAAAGCATTAGCGTTTCCCCCCACTTAAAAGGACGTGTTTATATGCCAAGTTTTAAATGCGTTAAAATAAACGCGCAATTATAACCGAATGTTAATTTAATAGTCACTTTAATCCGGAACTTTCGATATTAGTAAAGCGTTAATTATTTAAAAAGCTTGACTCACATTTTGTTTTTGAAAAAAAACAAGAAAACTGTCCCCAGCGGAGTCGCCATCTGTAGTGATGTCCCCTCTCGCTAAAAAAAGGTGTGGTATTTTTATTTTGAAAATGATGTCTTCCGCGTGGAATTTTAGAAGAAACCATGTTTTATTTAAAATGGAGTCGCCACCGGCCACTCAAGGTGGACCGAACACCGTAAAAACCAGAGATTTCAAAATGTCGGGTTCGGGAGTCGGTTACGGATGGGGAAGGATTAGCACCCCCACACTGTCCAAAATTGGTACTTTAATAATTACCGCTTTATTAATATTAGACTTCCAGATTAAAGTGACGATTAAATTAAAATTTGGTTATATGTGCGAGTAAATTTTAAAAGCCCTATTATCCGAGAGTAAACGCCCAACCACTATCACTACGCCTGATACTGGCCCCGTTTACGCTCGAATAAAGAGGCACCACATTGACAATTTATATTCCGAAATGCAACTTAAAACATAGCAGACATAAATAAATATAATGCGATAAAAATGTAAATAAATGCTAACATAATAAAATACTAATGTAACATAAATACATAAATGTTAATCTAACACATGAAAATAATAATAATAATAATAGTAATAATAATAATAATAATAATATGTAAGCATGATTCTAACTAAAACATATGAAACACTATGAAATTAAAGACTAAGGGCTAAAATGCATGAATATTGAATTACATGGCAAAAACATAAAAATAGGACTAAAATGAAAAAATGCATGAACTGAAAATTAACAACTTAAAACTAAAGTACTAAAATTAAATAAACACAAAACAGGTGACCAAACAAAACTGAAATTAAAATCACAAGCTTAAATTAAAAGAAAGAAAAGTGAAACTAAAAGAAACCAAAAGGGGGAGGGATCAAAACTAGAATTAGCACATACAGAAAAACAATGCGGGAAGGAGTATAGGGACCAAGGGCGTAATTTGCCCATTAAACAAAAACGCGGATCCTCCCCGGGTTAACGGGTCACCGCGGGTCGGGCACGCTAAAACGGTGTCGTTTTGGTTAAGTATGGTTTAAAACTGATATGGGTTATTATTTTTTTGGGTTAAAACAGTTTTAGGGTCATAGAAAACCTAATAATTTTCACCCTTCAGCCCTCATTTTCTCTCAACCTCGACGGCGGCGCTGCTGCTCTCGGTTTCCAGACGGCCGTTCCTCGGCGCTCGGCCTCACGGCGGTATGCGGCGCAACAACGGCGAAGGTAAGCTTCAAAGCTTTGTTTTATTATTTTTTTATCTGATTCGAATAAAAACAAAAGGAAAAAAAGTTAAAACTGAAATCAAAGTTCAAAATATTTTTTGATTTTACCTTTGAAAATTTTAGTGATTCAAAGAAACCTCATTTTACAATTTTTTTGATCGAAAATGAACCCTTAAACTTTTTTTTGTAACTAAGAACCCTGAAATTCCATTCTACTCTCTCTCTCTTTTACTCCTCCTTATTACAGATTTTGGTTCGGTTTTATAATTGATACAACACACTAACAAATCCCCTATTTTTTATCTGGCAGATCTGATGAGATCCAAAATTTCGGGACATGGATGACGGTTGAGGCATGGGTGGCTGATTTGGGACTGTTTGGTTTAGGGATGACAAGGTATGGGTCTGGTCAGATTAGGTTTAGGGTTAGATTTGATTTAAGGGTTGATTTTGGGGTTTTATTTAGGGTTTCGAGTTGTGGGCGTTCGGGAGGTTGCCGGAGATGGTCGCAGGAAAAGGGTGAACGGCGGCGGCGGGTTGATGGCAGCAGGTGAAGGGTTCAAGGTTATTAGGGTTTTTATTTTTTGGGTCGGGTCATGGTTGAATTGGGTTGGGTCAAAACGGGTTATGACAGCCGCTATGAAAATAATTAATTATATTATATTAAAATGGGGAGTTCCGCTTTTATTTGAAAAGTTATTAAAAAGAGAGATTTTTACCCTACTTCTAAACTTATACATCATGATATCTAAATCATGTCTTAAATCTAATACAAAAAATATAAAAAATACTAATATTACAAAGCTATATATCACCCTACTTCTAAACTAGTAAAATAAATATAAAGATAAGGATTGAATTTTTACCCAGTCGAAGTTCGAATAAAAAACTTCGACCGACCCCACCAAAATCTCCGTGCCACCTCATCATGGCCCCAAAAAATTTAACTAGATCATACCCAAAAGAGGACCCTGATTAAATGCTGGGTCGAACCAGCTGGGGCTGAGGGCACTGTCCCCTACCTCTGGCTAGCCTTGTTTGGTCGGCCTGGCTCCCCAAAATTTTGGGGAGCCGAATGCTTCATTTTTGGTGTGATTTTGGGCCGCCCCTTCATGCTTTTATATAGGCAAAGAGGTGGGTAATGGGGTGACGTGGAGCTTTATGCTCCACGCCCTTTTTCCTCTTTTTTTGCTTTTTTATTATTTATTTTTTAATTTTATATTACTAATATTACTATTAAAATAATACTAATAATATTACAGCCCAGACAAAAATGAGTGATGACAGCCGCCCCTCTTTGCTTGTTCTTGTGAAACGAGAACAAAACAAAGATCAAAAGCACTCATTTTTATCCTACTTTATTGTTCTTGGCCTTGCAATCACGGGTTCTTCTGGAACTTTTCGCTCTTCCTCGGCTAACTCTTCAAACTTTAATTTCTTCAATGCCCCAATTTGTACTCGTCTCGATATTCAAAAGAAAAGCTTGACATCATGCCCGAAGATCTCACTGATGGCCTGCAGGTCTTATCACCATGCCTAAAGGACTTACCGGTGGTTCGAAGGACTTATCATCATGCCCGAAGGACTTAAGGTCTGGATTCACGCCGAAAATGGCTATCAATCTTCCTTAAAATCTGGATTCACGCCGAAAATGGCTACCAATATCCCTTAAAATGATGCCCCAGTTCTTACCAGTCTTGACATCACAATAAGGTTAACATCATGTCGGAAGGACTTACTGATGGCCCGAAGGACTTAAAATCTAGATTCACGCCGAAAATGGCTACCAATCTTCATTAAAATCTGGATTCACGTCGAAAATGGCTACCAGTATAAATCTTCAATAAAATATGTTTCTTCAACATGAAGTTGCAGATCAAAATCTTCAGAAATCTTCAAATATTTCTCTGTTTGCGGCCTCAGAATCACGAGCTCTTCTGGATCTTTTCGCTCTTCCTTGGCCAAAATCTTTGAGCTACAAACACCAAAATATTAGTCTCAAGAAGACATCCTTATGAAAGGATTGTATTAAGAAATTTTGATTTTAGAAAAATATCTTCATGAAATGACTAAATTAAGAAATCAAATATCCTTATGGAAGGATTAAGTTTTAAGAAAAATCCTTATGAAAGGATAAAATTAAGAAATTAGATATTTAAGAAAATGCCATAATAAGATTAAGAAATTGATTTTTAGGAAAAACACCCTTATAGAAGGGTCCGATTGAGAAATTCAAGTCTTAAGAAAGACATCCTTATGAAAGGATAAGAAATTAGAGGTTTAAGAAAATCATCCTTATGGAATGATAAAATCAGGAAATCTAAGTTTTGATAAAAAAAATTGGCATCTCGCTTTGAGACTACCACAAGAAGAAAACATCCTTATGAAATGATTAAATTAAGAAATTTAATTTTAATAAAAATGTCCTTATGAAAGGATAAAATCAAGAAATCAGAGTTTTAATAAAAATGGCATCTCGCTTTGAGAGTACCACAAGAAGAAAATATCCTTATGAAATGATCAAATTAAGAAATCCAGTTTTAAGCAAAACATCCTTATTAAAGGATTAAATTAAGAAATTTAGTTTCAAGAAAAATATCTTTATGAAATGATTAAATTAATAAATTTAGTTTTAAGAGAAACATCTTTATTGAAAAATCAAATTAGGAAATTTGTTTTAAGTAAAACATCCTTATGGAAGGATAAAAATTGGGATGTTTTGCTTAAAACTGGATTTCTTAATTTGATCATTTCATAAGGATATTTTCTTCTTGTGGTACTCTCAAAGCGAGATGCCATTTTTATTAAAACTCTGATTTCTTGATTTTATCCTTTCATAAGGACATTTTTATTAAAATTAAATTTCTTAATTTAATCATTTCATAAGGATGTTTTCTTCTTGTGGTAGTCTCAAAGCGAGATGCCATTTTTTTTTATCAAAACTTAGATTTCCTGATTTTATCATTCCATAAGGATGATTTTCTTAAACCTCTAATTTCTTATCCTTTCATAAGGATGTCTTTCTTAAGACTTGAATTTCTCAATCGGACCCTTCTATAAGGGTGTTTTTCCTAAAAATCAAGTAATTTGAGTTTTAAGAAAAACATCCTTATGGAATGATCAAATTAAGAAATTTGATTTTAAGAGAAATATCTTTTAAAATGATGCCCTAGTTCTGCCCGTCTTGACATCAAAAGAAATCCATCAAAGGTGATGGCTCAAACATTCAAAATCTTGATTTGAAACTGTCAAATAATCTCTCTTTTTTCTTCTTTTTCTTTTTTCTTTTTTCTTCTTTTTTTCTCTTTTTCCTTCCTTTTCTTTTTCTCTTTTCTGACACTCAAGTGCGTGTCTTATTAATCGGTGCAAAGGTGCACGAAGTCCTTGTTGAAGTCGTCTTTTTGGATATTGCTTGTTCGAATTCTTGCTTTATGATGATGTCTAGATGATGCATGAGCATATTTTATGCAAAGATGCAAACTTTTCTTTTTTTTTTTCTCTTCTTCTTCTTTTCTTTTTCCTTCTTTTCTTCGGGGTAGGTAGGCTTCATCTTGCGACTACAACCATTCATCATCCTTATGCCCCGATAAAATTTGCCTTCAAAATTTTATTGTCCCTTCTCTGTTTGAACCTTCCAGCCAAGTGACCTTGGTCGATATCAGCTCATTGCTTAAGAAAAGTCCTTTGACTTTTTCATTAGTCAAATCTTCTCATTTTTGTGTCATTTCTGGTCTCTTCTGATTTGAACTTCCATGAGATCTTCATTGTTTCATTGGCAATGATGCCCCACTCGACTTGGATTCTTGTGAGCAAAAGTTCTTAATTTTTCGCAGACAATGATGCCCCACTCAATTTTGATTCAACTCATTCCTTGTTTTTGACCCAACATGCGGAGTCTTCATCTATCTTATTATTAGGGCTGGCAAAATGCCCCCACGCCCTGAACTCATCCTTAATCTTCTTGCAATACCTCGGCGGGAACTAACTCTTGGTCCCTATAATAAAAAGGTTAGTATTTTAAAAATAAACTGAGAAATTTAGGAAGAATGCTAAAAATATTTAAAAATTGATGTTTAGACGATATGGTAAGGAGGAAAATACCAAGCATTTTTGAAAAATGAATGTTTGGAGTAAACGATAAGTATTAAACGAATTGAAATTTGAAATCTGTCAAACATTTTTGAAAAACTAATGTTTGGAAGAAATAATCAAGATTAAAAGAATCGACAAAAATGTCAATTAATGTTCGATCCTAAAATAACAAATGCACTAGAAAATTTGTCTATTTAGAAAATCTTGCTTATTTTGGCGATATGAGCATATGTATGGTCTCTCATACTCCATTTAGGCTTTCGAGAGGAACGTTTCCCATACCTATTTTCTAGCCCATTTAAAGTGGCCCTCTTAATCTCACCACTTACTATGCCTCATCCTTCCCTCATTTTGGTGTCGATCAGGCACTTCGAGGTTTGACGTTCCCTGAAGAAAGGTTAACCCTTATAGGCAGGATGTAATCTGAAGACAAACTTAGATATCCACATATGATCTGAATGGTCTTTGCAGGCTTGTAATTTAGGTTATGGTTCACGGCTATGAAAGAAAGGATACATAGGCCCAAATAAGTGTTTAAGGGTAAAGAAACCAAGGATCATTTTTTCTTGTTAAAATATCTTCTATGCATTTGTTGATCGAAGTGTGCTCAAATGAAAAACTTCTTTGATTTATTTCTTGGACCGCTCTAGACTGCCCATTTCTGGGTCTTCACCCTAGATTTCATTTCCTTCTTTGTAGCTTTGGAATGTGTAGCTTGCATCTTGAATGAATGTTGATGCGCTTCTTATTCAAATGTAATCAAATCTTCAATGCTCTTGTTATCATTTATTGCACTTTTCTGACTTGGTGCTTTCAATCTTCATCGTTTCAAGCTCCTTGTTGGCAAATTTTCAATTTGGTTTAGCCAACCCTTTTGAGAAAAAATTTCTCTTACTGGCTTATTCTGATATTTCTCTTGGTCTTTGTGTCTAGGACATTGATTCTCATTTCTTGCGCTTATTCATGGAGCGTCATCTTTGTAATGCGGTCAAAACTAGGTGATTTTAATTCTCGAACAAAATCCTCTTCTTCTTTGCCCCAGTGTGGGGGTGATCCTTGGTTTGGGTTCAAATGAAAAGAAACAAACAGACTCAAAATGGGACAACAAATGGATAATTTTTATTATTTGCGAAGGGGATTGAAGGAATGCCATTCGTCATCCCATACATGGATATCAAAATAGTCACCAGGGGTAGAAGTTTAGGGTCAACACTCGATTCAAGGATCTTAAACAACAAGTGCCTGAGAAGAAAATTTCCTAAAATGGGAACTGTCAATTATCTACACACTTGTTTTGTTCCTCAGTTGGCCTAAATGAACTAGCGGATACTTGCATTCGCAATGACCTAACAAAAAATAGTATGTACATGTGTATGTTTTTTCATAAATATGTGTATAGGCGTATGAGAGAAAAAACTATCCCATAACAATAAATGAAAAGTATAAAGAAACAAAGAATGCAAAAATGCTTTCTGAATAACGAAATGAAAATTTTATTACGACAAAAATAATTACATTCTAAAAAATATGACTTAGCTTATAGCTTTCTTTTGCATTTTCCCCAAATGCACAGAGATCAACGGATTTGAATTGCCTTTACCGGTAGCCGTTTGCTCCGGGCTAGTTATACCATTCCCCTAGGTACAATCAGTTTATACCAATTATGAAATTGGATTTTTCCAAAGGATTTATTTTCTTTTGACCATTCGTAAAAATGGATTTTTGGTGAAAATTTAATTTATAGCTTTATTTATAGGCTTCTTTTGCATTTTTCCCAAATGCACATGGATCAACGGTTTTGAGTTGCCTTTACCGGTAGCCGTTTGCTCTGGGCTAGTTGTACTATACCCCTGAGTACAATCAGTTTATACCAATTATAAAATTGGATTTTTCCAAAGGATTTATTTTCCTTTGACCATTCGTAAAAATGGATTTTTGATGGATACTTGAATTATCCATTGTCTTAAACTTTACCGTGTTTAAGCACGCTATGCCAACATTTCTGTTGGACTTGTTAAACTTTATTGGGCTCTTTCCAGCTTTGTGAGCATGAAAACTCACAATCCCTAAGAAAGAATAGAATCGAGAGAAAAAAATCTTCTTTAAGAACTACGAAAAACATCTTTAAGATTGGTAAGATTAAGGAATCTTTTCGATTTTAGAAAACATCTTTAAGAAAAAAATTTAAGATAAAAAATGACCCTTAAGAAATGACAAGATTGAAATTTTTTTGTTTTTGAGAAAATCAATTGAGAAATTCTTCTTCCTTCTTTTTTTTTGAAAGAAAGAAAAAATCTTAAGAAAGGAAAGAATTAAGAAATCCATTTTTTAAACAATATCCTTATGAAAGGATTGAATTGAGAAATATGTTTTTTTTTTAAAAATGCCTTTATGAAATGACTAAATTAAAGGCTCATATTAAAAGGTGTCCTTGTGAAAGGATCAAAGAAGAAACTCTTATTATTATTTTTTGAAATAATGTCCTTATGAAAGGACTGAACAAGTGTATTTGTGAAAGGATTGAGAAAATCTTGCTTAAGAAATATTTATTCTCATGGGAGGATGGAAAAAAGCTAAAAAATGTCATTGTGAAGGGACTGGATCTAAAAAACTTGTTAAAACAAATTAACATGTTCATTGTTTGAAATCACCCTTATGAAAGGAATGGATTTAGAAATTTAGTTGAAAGGATATAAAAGTTCATTCTTGAAAAATGTCCTTATACAAGAATTTATGTTTCCTAAAAAATTGTGAAAGAATTGTTTAAGTGATTTTATGCAAATGAGATGTATGTGCATGCTTCCGAGGCGATGCAAAGATGCAATTGTTATGAATGTTTTATGGAAAACCATATGTCATGATGTAAGAATATATTAGGTGATGCAATGTACGAAATGTATAAAGCATAACGGTAATCAACAAATGCAAGAATGAATGCAAATAAAGGCGTCAATTCCATATGTGATCACTCTAGAACAACTTTCATCGAACATAAGAAGGTTCTCGTCACAAAAAAGAAAACATGTTCTTCTGCATGTAAGCTTCCACTGTAGCTCCTGATCCTTTTGTCGCTTCCAGCAGGCAGAAGACTCGCGATCCCTTTTCCACCTTCACAATTTTTTTAAGAACAATAATATCTGATAGGAAGTATTAAAATTTTAAGAAAAATTTCCTTGTGGAAGGGTTGAATTAAAAAATCGATTTTAAAAAATATTCTTAAGGAAATTGAAATAAAAAATTTAAAGGAAAAATTTATCCTTAAGGAAGGGTTCGATTTTAAGAAAAAAATACCTTTGTGGAAAAGTTGAAACAAAAGGTTTTAAGAAAAATAACTTTATAGAAGGGTTAAATTAAAAATTTAATTTTCAAGAAAAATACCCTTACGAATAGGTAAAATTAAAAATTCATTTTTTAAGAAAAATATCATTTTGAAAGTGTTAAATTAAAAATCGAGTTTAAAGAAAATACCCATATAAAAGCGTTAAATTTAAAACTTGATTTTTAAGAAAAAGTACCCTTACGAAAGGGTTAAATTAAAAATTCGATTTTAAGAAGAAATACTCTTATCAAAGGGCTAAATTAAAATTTTGTTTTTTTAAACAATACCCTTATGGAATGATTAAATTGAAAATTTTGATTTTTGAGAAAAATGACACCTCTTTTAGAAACCACTGAAAAAGCTTTAATTTTCTGCAGCTGGCATTTTCGTTGGCTCGATCACTTCTAGCACCGATTTCGATCTTACATGTTTTTATCTTTTGTCTTGAGACACCTTCCATTCATGGTGAAAGTTTTCTAATTTGAGTGATCAGTTTGAAAATCAACCCTTTATATCATGTCATGTGAATACAAAAAGATAAAAAAATGGGTTAGTAAATCGAATGCAATTAATAAGCAATAAATAAATGCGAGAAAGCAAGAGAAAATCGAAGCATGAAATAAGCCTAATTACATGTCATCTAATATTCTAAGTTGTCCGCATGGCTCTGGAAGGGGTGGGCTTTCTATGTTCTCTACATGTAGTTTTGGTGCTAAAAGGTACCTGGACTATCTTTGTTGTCCCCTACTAAGGGTAGCAAGGCCCCCGGTCATCACCGTTACGGGGAAACGATATTCCCACAAAAACATAGAGTAATAGAGCCCCGAAGGTACTTGCTAGGCCCATACAGGTAGGGCTGTTCAAATAAATCCGATCCGAAAAAACGGATACTCGATCCGTTTTTTTAATTTTTGGAAAATTTGAATAAGATATTCGAAAAAAAATCAGATCAGATACGGATCACAAAATTTCTCATTTCGGATTATCCGAAAATCCGAAAAACTAATGGGCCACAAACGATTAGTACAGTCACTACTCAGTCCACAACCAAAGTCCACCCTTAGATCTTCTTCTCCATTCGTGTTTCACTTCCCCAACCTCAAACTTCTAAGTTTCAAACCCTAGCCTCTCTTAAATCTCAATCCTTCGGACCTTTACTGCATCGATCGACTCTATCGAAGCAATTGACGACATCGCATCACACCCTTTCTGAAGTCTGAACTCTCGAAATGACGAGCCAAAAACCTAACTCTGGGTCTGGGGTAAGTTCAGTTTTACGCCCTAAAATTTGTTTTTGCTGTAAAAATTTGGTTGTTTCAAAAAAAAGATGATGGTAATTCCTTTTAACATGGGTCCACTTCAGTTTAAATTATATGTTGTAATTCTAGTTAATATATTAATTTTTAGTCCAAAGAAAAACAACTCTATAAAACTTGTTCTGCTTAGTGCTTAATTGCTTATGCTTGTATAATCGACTTGAACATAGAAACATAATTTCTTATTACCAGCTTTGTTTGTACTTTGTATGCACATTTGATCTTGATAGTGCCTTATTATTGTATTTACAAATGCCTAAAGATAACTATTAATTTTTCTTCCTTTGATTTGTTGTATTCGAATATAAACGTGGAGTGCAACTGAAAAAATGCATAAAAACAGCAGCCATGTTTCACTGTTAGCTTTCTCTACACTAGAATGAACTATAAATGTTAAATATTATTTTTACCTATAATTATTAATTTAATCAAATGTTACAGTGAGGGTCTCCACTTGTCTATGTAATAATTTATCGGATATCCGATCCGAAAATCCTAAAATCTGATATCCAAAAAGTTGGATACTCGGTTTTTTTGGATCGGATACGGATCACTATTTAGTAGATCTGAAAATCCGAAAATCTGGTTTTTCCGGATCCGATCCGATATTCGGAAATGAACACCCCTACATACGGGGGAATAGTATCCCCTCGAAAGCAATAACATTTTCCCCTAACTTAGACAGACAGGTTTATATGTCCAATTTTAAATGCGTTAAAATAAACTAGCATTTATAAACAAATATTAGTTTAATTTTCACTTTAGCCCACAACTTCTGATATTAGTAAGGCGGTAAAATTTTTGGCTTAACTCCTTTTTGTTTTAAAAAATAAAATCAGTCCCCAGCGGAGTCGCCATGCTGTAGCGACTATTTTTTTCACGTCGAAGGCTGCTACAAAAATAATTAATTATATTATATTAAAATGGGGAGTCCCGCTTTTATTTGAAAAGTTGTTAAAAAGAGAGATTTAAAAAAAATTGTATTTTTTTTAAAACTTGGAGTCGCCACCGGCCATCTTGGTAGACCAGACACCATTAAAACAAAAACCAGAGATTCCTTTTTAAAAACTTGGGTTTGAGAGTTGATTACGGATGGAGAAGGATTAGCACCCCACAGTGCCCAAAATTGGTACCAAATAATTACCGCTTTATTAATATCAATTTTTACGGGTTAAAGTGATAATTAAATTAAAATTCGATTATATGTGCGAGTAAATTTTAAGGGCTCTAATGTTCGAGGGATAAACGAAAACTACCATCTACATCTTAGACTGGTAGCCAAGTTTATCGTCGAAAAAGAGAGCACCGCATTGACAATTAAATTTATCAAATATGCTACTAAAAAAACATAATAAATCATACATAAACATAAATAAAAACATGAACATAGAAAAAACTACATATATTAATAAATAAACATATACATCATGATATCTAAATCATGTCTTAAATCTAATACAAAAAAATATAAAAAGCATACTAATATTACAAAGCTATATATCACCCTACTTCTAAACTAGTAAAATAAATACAAAGATAATGATCGAATTTTTACCCAGTCGAAGTTCGAATAAAAAACTTCGACCGACCCCACCAAAATCTTCATGCCACCTCGTCATGGCCCCCAAAAATTTAACTAAATCAGACCCAAAAGAAGACCTCGATCGAATTTTGAATCGAACCAACTGAGGCCGAAGGCACTGCCCCTGTCCCTGGCCAGCCTTGTTTGGCCGACTTAGCTCCCCAAAATTTTGGGGAGCTGAATGCTTCATTTTTTGGTGTGATTTCGGGCTGCCCCTTCATGCCCTTATATAGGCAAAGGGGTGACATGGAGTTTATGCTCCATGCCCTTTTTTTTCTTTCTTTTTTTTTTTTTTATTTTTTTATTATTTAATTTTTAATTTTATATTATTAATATTATTATTAAAATAATACTAATAATATTACGGTCCGGACAAAAATGAGTGATGATATCCACCACCCTAACGAATCTAACTTTTATCTCTATTTTCATATTATTACTCATAAAATCTATAACCACCATTGTTTAATTGAATGCGAATGTGAAATAGGACAAATCCTCTCAAAATCTGCCCGACATACCTACATCTATCTCGTGAAATTAACCATTTATTTTTCAACTATTACAAAAATAATGTTTATTCATTTCTACGAAATGTCAAATTTTTTGTGCTCGTTTTAAACTACATTGATAAAATGGGTTCTTTGCTATTAGGAAGGATGTATATAATTCTTTTATCGATAATATATATTATTAAATATTTTTTGTGAATGAAGTTTACATTAATTCGGTGGAAAATAAAAAATATTTTTATTTGAAAATATATATTATCACGACGAATTTTATTATTTCTTAACTTTATACCTTTTTAACTTAAAAAATAAAATATAAATAATAATTTATACAAATAATTTATGGTTATATTATGATTATTTTATTAAATAAATAACCTTTACATTCTAAGTGATAAATACCATAATTTATACCCATACAAGATGAGATTATATGAATATCATGATCATGTCATACCCGTATTTTATCTGGGGCTCGAATATATTACGAAAATAAGGCCAAATAACTAAATAGTAATAGATAAATAAATACACAATGAATAAATAAATAAATAATAACCAACAATCCAAAAAATGTTCAATTTACATATAAAATACCCAAAACCCAAAATTTAGATCCAAAAGCCCATATACATTGTGTTTCCCACCCAATTACAAAATTTACAACCCATTGTCAGCCCAACAAACACAAAATAATACTTTCCCGCCTAAACCGTGCCACGTGTCAGCTCCTCATTGGTTCAAATTAACAGCCACAGATTGTGGTTTTCTTTTTCCTGCCCATCTGACTTTGTGACGTCAGCAGTCAGACCCTATATAAATAGGAGAGAAAAATGTCAGGAATTAATGATGACAACCATTAATTAAAGCTATTAAATAATAATAATAATAATAATAATAATAATAATAAATATTAATAATGGGGGGAGATAGGGCTTACCTTGGGAATACCAAAAGACATCGGCTGGAGGGTCGCCGGATAGTTGAAGGGACGTCGGAAGAGTTGGTCGTTGTCGAGAAAGCGTCAGCCGTCGTACAACACCGCCGAAGACACCGTCGAGAAGGTAACCTTCTTCAACTTTTCGATTACCTACAAAATAAAACTGAAATAGGTTAGTTCGACACCAAAAATAGCAGAAAACAGTAAAAAAGAATGAGATTTAACACTCATCTGGTGCCGAAATATTAATAAAGCGGCAGTCGGAGTTGTTTTTTCGAATAAAGGCGGAGTCGAAAAGGTTAGGGTTTCGGGTAGCTAGGATTGGACTTAGATCAGGGAAGAATAGTGGTTTTTGATGAACCGGGTTTAAATCTAAGTTTAGAATGAAAAAAGGGTTTTTGGGTTTTTAGGGTTACGGTTGGCGGCCGAAAATTGCCTTACGGCGGCCAGCCGGAGGTGGGCGGTGGATAGAGTTCTAAAGCGGTGACTGAAAAACACCAAAACATGGCCGAAGAGGGGCGGTTAAAGATTGGGCGGTGGTTGGCATGGCGGTTTGTGGCCAAAGAGTTTGGTGTTCATCCGAAATTAGATGAACACGGATGAACTTCAAATAAAAACCTAGGTTTTGATCCATAATTTCAAGAAGTTCTGGGAATTTAGTGTTTAGGTTGAGAGGATTTGAGGGTGATATGAAAGAAGAGATAGAGTGAATTTTAGAAAATAAGGGAAATGAGCTGGTTTTGGCTTAGAAGAAGGGTTTATATACCCGTTCCTAAACGATGTCGTTTTGGCACCGAGTATGGAGGATCCGCGCAATTAATCGGGTCGGGTAGGTTAGGATCCACGCCCTACTTTTCATTTTCTTAGGGTTCTGACTCTTCATTTTATATTTCTCCCAATTAAGTCCTTATTCCCTTATAATTGTGCTCCACATTTTGTAATTTCTTGCAATTTGGTTCTTGGATCTTTATAATTAGGCTCTAAGATTTTGGGTCTTTTCAATTTGGGTCCCTTGGTTTTGTAATTGAATATTGAAGCTTTGTAGTCTTTGTATTTTAGTCATCAGAATTAATAAAAGTAGTTTTAATGTTCAATTTGGTTTCAATTTAATCATTTATTTAATTGTTTCATTTAATGCAATTAAATTATATGTTTGTTACATATTTTAAAATTAGCATATAGTATATTTTGTTAGATAATTAAATACACCTAGTTTAATTAATAATTAGAGCCTTTAGTCTAGGTTTCTCTAATTAGGATTCAATAATTAAATAGGTAGACAATTGTAGTAACTAGGTGTATATTAAATATAATTTTAGAATCCAAGTTTGGATGGTGTTCCATTGTTCACAATAGGGTGTTATCACAATATGGAATTTAATAAATTATATTTAATATACATAATTCACTTAAAATTGAATACAAATTTAGTCTTTAATTAAAATTTGACAATTAATTAAGATACATTGTAGTCAACTAAATGTATATCGAATAGAATCTTTGAGGTACAAATCTGGATGGTGTTCCATTGTTTACAATGGGGTGTTATCTCAGCCTTGGTCATAATGATGTATATTCGATATACATTTTCACTTATAAATAAATAATAAATTGTTAGAGCCCTAATTAGGACTAGAACTTTAATTAATTAGAAGAATTAATTAATTAGGAATATGATTAATTTAAGGTCTTTACATATATGAAAGGTGTTCAAGCAATTGGCATTTTCTCATAAAAGCCGTTAAATTAATTAATGTTCATAGTTTAAAATAACTAATTTGATTAGAGCCTTTTTTAGGATTAATACTTAAAATTAACAAGACAATAAATGGACATTCATTAAAAACCTTTTATGTTGGAAATTCATTTTTAAATACGAATAGGGGTGCCACCTAGCGGGGTGCTTTTAATCTCGTATTCGAATAAAATGAATTTCCTTATAAAAGGACATATACATTCGGAATCTAAATTCAATTAATAATTATGGGATAAATTAAATTCAAATAATTATTCGAACTGCCAAAATGCCACGTAAAATTAAAGGTACCGATAACGGGCGTTCGTAGGGGTGCTAACCCTTCCCTATACGTAACCGACTCCCGAACCCAATTTTTAAGACAGAATCTCTAGTTTGTTTTTCCGATGTTCGGTCTACCTCGAAGTGATCGGTGGCGACTCCAAAATGTTTTTAAAGAATAAATAAAGGAAATTCGATTTAATATGAAAAACCCTAGGTTTTCAAGATTAAATTAAAAATGACAAAAAATCCTAATTTTGTAAAAGATCGATCGTCAGGCCCGATTTTAAAAATGGTCGCGACAGATCACACGATTAGTCAATGGATCTTTTTTACTATGGTTATTTAATGAATAAAATTTTATAAATATATTATAGAGTTATATCACAAATAAGTATCTAAAGCATATCAACTCTTTCATATAGGTATTTCAAGTATTTTTTTTTGTCAAAGTAGGTACCCATAGTATATCCCTTTTTTCATCTAGGTACCTAAAAGTATTTTTCTGTCAAAATAGATACCTAAAGTATATTTTCTGGTCAAAATAGGTACCTAAAATATTTTTTAATCAATGTCATTTTCAACTTTTAGGAACCTAAATGAATAAAAAAATACTTTAAGTACATATTTTGACCAAAAATACTTTAAGTATCTATTTTGACCAAAAAGTATATTTTATGTATTTATTTTGATCAAAAAATATTTTAGATACTTAGATAAAAACTGTGATATACTTTAGGTACTTATTTGTGATATAAGCATATATTTTATAGGCTTAATATAAAAATAAATGCTCAAATTATACATCTTTTTAACTTTAGATGCCTAATTTTTTTTTTGTAAAAAATAGGTGTCTACAGTTTCTTTTCATTAATCTTATGTGCATAACCTTTAATAGCTATTTAAAAAAAATTCTTATCTAATCAAAATATGACATGTGACTTTGATTTTAACTTTTTTGATTTATTTCTAACGAAAATAAAATAATATAAAATTCTCAAAGTTTCCTAAAATTAGTCTCAAATTCATAACTCAAAATTTTCAAATTACTGCCGCTTTCGCTGTCGACAGCCTTATCGAAATCCACCACTACTGTCGATGAATGTCATCGCCTATTTTCTCCAACCACCAATCGCTGATAATCAATAGTAGGTATGCTAATCGACTTATTTTTGCGAATTTGACTTCTTTCGACGTTAGGTACGTCGTCGGTCGACAAGAAAGTGAAACACATGTTCGTAGGGATATAACGATGGAAGTAGTGGGCATGCTGTCGACATTGACGACAACAACAAGTAATTTTGGACTTATGAATTTAAGACTATTTAAGAATTTTAAAAAAGTTTAAGATTTTTTAAAAAATTCTAATTTTTTAAAATGACCAAATAAAAGTTTAGCACCTAAAATTAAAAAAACGTAAAGTTTGAACACTGACTTTGCCTATTTTATAATACGGACACGTAAGCGACAACATGGAGTTTGCAACTATAGAGCTGGACCGTATAGCCTCATACCATACGGACAAATCACAAAAGAAGCATAAGTTGCAGATTCAACGACGACGTCGTTCTATTGCTTCCCAAAAGTAATTTTGTTTTCATCTCACAACTCTTCATCCAATCCATATGATAGCGTGTAAACAACGCGCTACGTATATATCGCCAAATGTATAAAACGAGATTATGGATTGGCTCAAGTTCTCCACTCTTCTTTTACGGCGCGTGAAAACCAGAAGGGAACATTCTTTGTCATCTTTTTCCATCCTTAACCAGAGAGAGCTGACTTCAATCATTGAAAAGAAGCGAAAAAAAGGCATTCCAATTTTGTTTTTTTTTTTCCTGCTAAAATTTTTAAACCCTAATTTGTTCTCTTACGAAAAAAAAAGCAAGATATGGGATTACTGGAAGCTATCCTCAATTGGCTTCGAAGGTAAGTTTTTTTTGTTTGTTTGTTTGGCTACTGGGAAAATAAAGGAAAAAAAGATCTTATATCTGAAATTTTCATTTATCTTTTAAAATTGATTAATTGATTTATTGCGATTGTGGATATCGTTGTTTTGTTGTTCACTGGATTTTCTTATCTTTCAATGTAGTTATTTTTGGATGCTAAAAGTATACGTTTTTTTGTTTTTCTATATATAAAAGTTAGTAATGTAATAAATGCCTTTTAAGTTTTAAGAAAGCTTGTACATGGAATGTTGGTTATTGTGATCGGGGACTAGATTTGAAGCGATTGTTATGATGCTAATTGGTAGATTAGATAGGTAGTTAAGTGGATTACAAACATGGTTGACCCTTGATATTTACATGATTTGTTGATCATTCTGTTGAAGTGCTTGATTTTGGTAACTTTTAAAAGATATAGGAGATTGGAGAGGATGTTCTTCTCATCTATGATTTAGGGGCTTGTTTTTATATACTTGAATTATGTTTAAATGGTTTTGTGGAGGTATTTAATCAAATAATGTCAATTGTTGCTCGAAGTCCAGTTGTACAGTTAACGAAGACATGGTTGCAGTCGGTGTCAACAGCTATAGATACAGGGCAGTGAGAGTAATAGGGTTATCTTGCTGAAATACGAAAGATAAGGATGGCTTGTTTTACTAGGATCATCTAAATGGTGACCGATTGACCGTAGTGTTATGGTAGCAATGGTGTTGACTGTTGAGGGGAAGTGTTGATGTGCACAATCCTCAATTTGGAGAATTAGATAAGTGACTAGGTTCTTGTGGATCAGTTCATGATTAAGGTCTAGCAGGTTTCATAGAATATGTTTTTCCTCAAATGGTTTAATGAACTAAAACGGCATCATTTGGTGCCCTCCTACTCTTTGTTTTCTTCTCAAGCCGGATAGGCAAGCTGCCGAGGATCCGTATCTGTCATCTATTGCTCAAACGACATTAAATTGTAACACATGGTAATGAAGGAAGGTTTTGGTTTCCACTGGTGCTTTTGGCAGGAATTTTATTTTTAGAGTATTCCCAAAATATATCTTGTTCACTTTGTCCATTTTCTTTTTAGCATGCATTTTACGTAAATTCAGTAATGCCATACAAGTTTAGATGAGCTCTTGATGCATGCTTGTGGTTGACCCTTTTTCGACATATTAATTTGTCTATTTTGATTTTCCTGCATAGTCATTCTTATTTTCTTTCTCCTCCTTGTAGTCTCCTTTTCAAGCAAGAAATGGAGTTATCTTTAATAGGTCTCCAGAATGCTGGAAAAACATCCCTTGTCAATGTCATTGCAGTAAGTGAACATTTATTCGAGTTAGTAACATTCTTTTGTTTGTTATTCTTCAATCTATTTTAGCTTGGTTTTGACAGCTAGACTTATTTTTCTGTATCTTTTTCTAGACTGGTGGATATAGTGAAGATTTGATACCAACGGTAAGTCATATGGAAATACCAACATTCATTCTTGAGAATTTGTCATTTGCATGCAACTCCTTTTTGGTAGTGGGTTTTGTTGCTTGAAAATTTCATCTTTTTTATTTGCAGGTAGGTTTCAATATGAGGAAGGTAACTAAAGGAAATGTCACAATAAAGTTATGGGATCTTGGTGGTCAACCAAGGTTTAGGAGCATGTGGGAGAGATACTGCCGTGCTGTTTCAGCTATTGTGTATGCTGTTCATACCTTTAAGCTTATTATATATCTCTGTATAATATTTATTACCTTGCAACGTGCTACATTTTGTAATGTTTCCACAGTCATTTAAAACATTCTTTTCTCGGTCTTGTTTCCGGTGTTGAACTAAGTTGGTCTTCTTCTTCTGTGCTGCCATCTGCTTATTAGGCCATTTAAGTTCCTTTTACGTGCCTTGAAACAACCACTCATCACTGTGAAGTGATTTATTAGTACAGCTTCTCCTTTTACATTGAGTTGTGATTTTGATCCTTACTTTCCCCAAATTTTACAATTCGATATTCCACCACCCCATGCCACCTGTTTCTTTGTCCTAATTTCCAACATACATTTGAAAATAGCTTTTTGATTTGTAAGACTAGCAAATCAGTCGTGCAAGAAGTATACATTGATACATGCTATCTGCCAGGTTGAGCATGCATATTTTATTGCACTCTTCGTGTAGGTAACTTTTATGAGCATATTGTCTTCCATATTGATGATCAACTAGTTCTTAGATTTTCTGCAATTCACAGTTATGTTGTGGATGCTGCCGATGACGCAAACCTATCTGTCTCAAGAAGAGAACTCCATGACCTGTTAAGTAAGCCCGCGCTGAATGGTATTCCCGTGCTGGTACTCGGAAACAAGATTGACAAACCAAAAGCCTTGTCTAAAGAGGGTTTGACAGAGCAAATGTAAGTCAAGATTAACCGAGAATCTAGCTTGGAAACCATATTCATGTTATTAAACATTACATTACATGATAATTTCACATTTTCCCTCATGGTTGAGGTGCTGGACTAAATGCAGGGGGCTCAAATCCATTACTGACAGAGAAGTTTGCTGCTATATGATTTCATGCAAGAACTCTACCAACATCGATGCAGTCATTGATTGGCTTGTGAAGCATTCGAAATCAAAGAACTGAAGTCTCAAAGTTGCTGTAAACATTGGTTTTTCCCTAGTTTGTGATTATAATCAGTTAATAGTTTGCCTCTTTGTCCAGGGTGGTCAAATATGGTTTTGCTGTTAGGTCTGTCTTTGTGTCTAACAGGGTTTGTCTATGTCTGACACCATTGTCTTAATTTTTAAACTCATTTGGCATCATAAGGATGATTATATAATGTATTTTTTTGGGTGGGCGAGTGGGCATAAATTTGTTTTGATCCTTTATGTGAACATATATTGGGTTGTAAACATGGTGCATAACTGCATATTGTGGTTTTGAATCAAAAAGGGATGTTTTTTTAGTTCCATTTTTTTTGTGATATGTGCGGACTGACTCGCGTCGCACACATGGTTTTAATGGGTGCATCTCCCATAGAGATTTTCTGCATACACAATACTTTAAACTCGAGACCTGCTTAAGCGATACCAAACTCTTACTATTTGGACCAATTGTGAGAGCATGATGGGCGGAATTATTGCTTCGACTGCCAAAAGGAATGTTTTTTAATACTTAATTGGTTAAAACTTTGATACAGTGTAAAATTAATTTTATATAAATCTGTGTATTTACATTATAAAAATTCAAATTTTATATTTTTAACCCTAACCCTAAAAAACTAAACTCCACACTTTAAACCTTAAACCCTAAATTTTAAACAATAACTTTGAATTCTAAACCCTACAACCTAAATTCCTAAATTTAAACCCTAAACTAAAACTCTAGCCCCTAAAATTAAAAGGCACATGTAAACTAAAGTTTATACGGCTTCTGTATTAATTTTTTTTCCTACTTAATTAAGTTATTTTGATCCCAGGAGCCCAATAAAACAATAACCTGATTGATATGTAGTGACCTTATGGCTAGTCTTCTCTTCCTTCTTTCCATTTGACCCCTTCTCTTGTCGGCGAAAAGCCATTGAAATTAACTGTTAAAATCTTTCCCTTCCTTTCCCCTCCATTTTCCATTTTCCAGTATCCGCTTATAAGTTGCTGCTATGGAGCTTGACGAGTTCTCGTGTTATTTTTTGTTTCCTAATTTCTGTTGATTTTTGCTCAAGGTAAGTGACAGTTTTTCGACTGATGATTTCTGAAGCATATATTTTTAGAGTTTCACGAGAATTCTTTGTTTTTTTTAACCGTTTCGAGCCTAGGGTTAGGCTAATTCTTAGAATTTGTATATTATCCACCCACTCATAAATTTCTATATCAGTATTCTCTTAATTTAAAGTTGACTTGAAGCTGGATTAGGCTGATCAATTATTTCCAGATGCAAATTTTGGAAAATGGGAAAAGAAGATGAAAGGGTTTGGGGAATTCAGAGAATCGAACTTAGGACCTCTCATATACAACGTGAGAATCCTACAACTAGATTACATATTCGATTACTGATGTTTAGTAGAATTTGTTTTTAATTGTTCTCTTTTTCTTCAAGACCCTGTAAATTTGGATTCCTCTCTGCTAACTTGTTTGCAAGTTGAATGCTGGTAGAATTATACTACTAGATGAAGTGCCCAATGTTTGATGTTTAAGGTAAATTCTTTTCGGTCATTAGCTTTTTTCTTCAAGAAAATGATAAATTTGGATGTCTATATGGCTGTATGCTAAGTTGTTGGCAAGTTGAATTCTGTACAAGAATGTTTTGAAGATGAGCTTATTGGACAATCAGGCAGCTAGTGACTGCTCAGTCAGTTCTGCGTCCCTGTAACATTCTCTTTTTGGGGCTCTGCATCGCAAACTGAATGGAAAAAAAATCTTTAGCTGTTAAATCCTGAATGAATCCCACCTTGACCAGGTATTGCACCTTTCCAGTGCTTTGCCACTTTTTAGTGGCATCCCCCGAAGAGAAATAATGAAGCGAGAGGTTTTGTATTGATCTAAAAACTGGATATTTGGCTTTCTCATTCACTAGTTTGTCTTTCCATGAGCATTTTGGTCAACAAGTATTCAAGCCTGCTCCTCAAATGTAGGTTCATTGCATGTAAATTGATCCCTTTTTTTTTGGCAGGGATGGCCAATATCTTTTATCCGAGGGCTTTGAGAACACAACTATGTATATTAGGTTACTCACCATTAAAAATATTACATATTTTGATTTTGCAAAGTTTTTGAAAAATCTTGTCCGTAAACAATTAATTCTTTGAAAGATGATTTCGGGCCACATTCTTCTTTTGTAAAGGTTCTAATGGTTAGAAGATAGTGAAGAAAAAGCAGTTGGGCATTCCGAGAATTGAATCGATACGTTTAACACCCACGGTTAAAATCATACCACAAGACCAAATATCATTTGTTGTCTATAACTTGTTGTCAGTAGTTTTCAAGAAATGGTGCATGCCTTCATTTATTGATGAAGTCTTTGACTCTCTGATCAGAACCAGATTGCTTGTGATCTTTTTTGCTATTGGGATTAACAGTTATGCAAGAATACTAAAGTCATGTATTTTCATAAAAATGCTAACTACTTTAGCTGTAAAGTCATTTTTTTTAATTCTGTTGACCAGGCCACCTGGGTTTAAATCCCATTTTAACCTTTGGTTGAATGCATATGGTGCAAAAGGAGAAAGCTGATGGAGGAGGCCCATAGCATGGGTATTACTTATTAGTCGGAATGACATATGGACTTCTTTCTCAGAGGAAGAAAAAGGCATATTGCTTTTCTGTTTGCATTTCCTCTCTCTATCGTTTTTTGGCCTAAACTGGTTATCATCGATTAACTGCTTTATTCCTTTATTTTATAGGGTTATGTAGCATTCCATTCTATACTGACTGCTATTCCAGGTATGAGACTAGCTTGCCCACATGCAAAGATATTTCATTTGTTTTCCATTTATTTCTCAGGACTTATTAGGAAATGGATCAATCAGTTCTATACTCTGCTCTAAGAGTTGACTTCAATACAGGTTCCTCTAATAAAATGTTTTAGGATATAAAAAGGGAACCAAATGGAAAGAAAATAGAGGCATTGGGGTATTCCGAGAATCAAACTCATGACCTCTCGCACCCAAAGCAATAATCATACCACTAGACCAAATGCTCAATCTTTGTTGTTCAACTGAATTTGTTTTATGTTATTATCTCTTTCCTTCAAGATCGTGCTAAGCTTTTATGTGTATCTGCCTACTTGTTAACAACTTGTTATGCGGTTTGACCAGTGTTTGAAAAGGCGAGGGAGAGGCATGTCTAGGCGCAGCGACGCGATGCAAAAACGCTTTGTCTGAGTGTAGGCGCAGCAATTTTGATGAAGCGGTGGAAGGCGGTTGAGGCGCTGAAGTTGCAGAGGGGGTTGAGGCACTTTCGGGGAAAGAGAAAAGAGAAGTTGCAGGGAAAGAGAATAAGGGAAAGAGAAAGACGAGTTTCAAAGTTTGTCCTTTTATGTATTTTTTTATTTTTTAAATACATATTCTTACTTATTTAATAAAATCTAATTGAATCAGCCTAATTCAAGTAGAATTAGCACAACAAAAAACTATAAAAATGGGAATAATTAAAAGAAAACATAACAATCTATCGTGAAAAAAATAAAATTTTGGCTCTATCTTTTTTTATTTATCTTGAATAAACAAGAAAACACGAGTATTATATCTTTTATATTTGTTTTATTTATCTTTTGTAATTTTTTATCTTATTTTCATTAAAAAAATTCATCAATATTTTAGTAGTTACGAGATTGTTTTTATGTTAATTATATTCACAATTTTTTTCTTTGTTCTATTTCCACTATGTCGTAAAAATTAGTTACTATTGCGTGTTAAAACTGAATTTTGAAATTAAAAGTCTTAACGGGTAAACTGTTTTTTAGTTGACAGGAAAACGAGAGAAGAACTAATTTGGGTTGGAATCATGGTTATTTGGCCAATCCTAAGAATACAAATAATGTCACTTGCAAGTATTGCTCGATAGTTTCCAAAGGTAGAATTTATAGATTTAAACAACTAGCAGGTGGATATCGAAACATAAAAGATTGTACTAAGTGCCATGCGCATGTGAGACAAGAAATTATTGAATACTTTGACAAGAAAAAGCAAGAACGAGAGAAGATGAACTTGGAGCATGAATATGATCAAACAAATGATTTTGATAAGGAAGATGAAATGCAAGTGTTAGAATCCGTCCCGAAAGGAAAAAAAGTTAAAACAACAATGAATCCAACAGTTAAAAGGGCAAGGCAAGTTGGTCCAATGGATGCTTTTATCAAATCTTTTATAATTGGTTTTGTTTATTGCAATGTCATATGTTTTTTGATTGGACAATAAAAAGGTAATTTAGTGAAATTGAGATTTTTTGTTGAACTTATAGTCCTTGTTTTTCTATCTTGTTTAGTACTATGTTTCATGTGCACTTATAAATTCTCTCCGATTGGTTTATGATAAAAGTAAACATAGAAATTATTCTTAACACATAAAATATTTTTATAAATACTCTTTAGTATTTACATTGCATTAGATGTTCTTTACAACTGAAAATTTTTTTGTACGTAGTTAAATTTTAAAAAGTGTGCCGTACTTCGATCAGGCGCACGCCTTGGCTATTGGACCCCGATCACCTTAGTACGACTTGAGCCCTTTTTAACACTGGGTTTGACTACTGCCTTGGTATTTTCTTTCAACTGATTATTAATGTTGTGTCCTAATAACCTTTTGGTTGTTGGACTTTCAAAACTGAGCTCCAAAGTCTGTTGATGTAATAGGTGGAAGCTGCCTCTATCTACTTTGCCCTCTAAAGCCAAGGTAATTTTACTAAGCATCATGAAATGAATCCCACCCCTGACCAGTTTTACGCCTTTGCAGATCTTTGCCACTCTGTTCTGTATCGTAATTGCACAAAAAGATAAAAAGAAAGAAAATGAGAATCATACCACTAGACCAAATGCCCCATCTTCTTGTCAATAATTTATTCTCATTGTTACATATATAGGTCGCAAATCTTCAAGAAATGACAAACCTGTAATTGTTGATGAAGTCTCTGATTAGAAGTGGATTGTTTGTGAGCTTTTCGGCTAGTGGAAATATGGAATACATAGTGAAGTCCTTCAGAGTTGTTTATAGAGGAGCATACATCACAATTAACAGTTTTTTTAAGGAATTGTTCACAAAATTACATATCCTATTGCCTTTTCTCCGTGCAAGGCTCTGAAGGATTATACTACAGTCATCTATATGTAATAGAGATGTGCTGAGTACTTTAGCTGTAAATTGTAAAGGCTTTCTGTAATTTATTTGAGCTAGGCTTGAATCCTGTTTTTACCTTCTGTTGAAGGCTTATTTGTGCAAGAAAAAGGGCTAACATTTTAATCCCAGCATATTGGAATCAATTCAGAATATGGAATCCCTAGAGGCCTAACCATCTATATGTCATGAATCTCCCAGGATTTTATAAATTTTTTTGGTCAACACCTTGTTCTATTATCAACTTTTATTAATTGTGGGGGGGGGGGGGGGGAGGGGATGGGGCATTCCGATTGCACCCTAAGCGAGAATCATACCACTAGACCAAATGCCCTATCTTGTTGTTTATGATGTCAGTATTCTCACCAGTTTCTAGGGCCCTATTAAATCTCAATGGGTAAATACAACATGGGTTGCCAACTGTTTCTTCTCTTACTTCTGATGTGCTCCTAGTATAATTTCTTTGCTACAGCCATTTTAGTCTTTTGCTTTTGTTGTAATTCTGTTATAGTTTCCCTGTTAGAGCTTGATGTCACCATTGCCTCTTAAAACATGGAACTTGGGTTTGATTTGGATCATATTTGTTACATAGAAAATGATGTTAGTTTATACTTCTTAATTTCAGGTTTGGGTCCACTAAAAGGCAAGATTTATGGACAATGAATTTGGATATTTTAGTTGTACATTCTTTCTTTAGTTGGTAAATACTTGATTGGTAGCTAGATGGCTAGTCAGCTTTGTCACAAACTTATGGTACTCATAAAGTGATATAAAGGATGAGCTTAGCGGACAATTTGCCCATTATGCAGAAAGATTATCATAAAATGCTGTTTTGTTTGTTGGACCTGCACTCCAAATTAAACAGAGGCTTCCCTTGTATTTTAACCTGCTCCTCAAATGTTCATTTTTTTGGTGAGGTTATAGCAGATGTGCAGTTCCGTTATATTATGACAGATAAATAATGTGGTTCTTCCATTCCCTTGTAGTTTACCAAGTCATTGCTGATTGAAGTTAGAAAACAAATAGAGATGAAGTCGACAAATTTAACATTGTTCTGTATTTTTTTTCTTAAAAGTGACTTCAGTACACACATATATATATATATATATATATAATAAAATACTTTAGGACTTAGGTTATATATGGGGGACCAAAAGTAAAATGGCAATAAATTGGGGCATTCCGAGAATCGAACTCAAGACCTCTCGTCCACTAGACCAAATGCCCAACTTTTGGTAATCAAGTTCAACATGTTTATCCTAGAACTCCTATTGACTTTTGACTGACTCATTCTTGGAAGACCGAAATTTTCCAATCTCTCACTTTTGATTTGGTTCAATGTATCATTCACCATTTCACCTGCTATAACTTGTTGCCAAGGGCTTTAGAAATCACTTTACGACTACATTTTAATCCCAGTATACTCTTATCAATTCAGAATATGGATCCCCTAGAGGCCAAAAAATCTATATGTTATGAAGTTACAAATTTTATAAATTTATTTTAATCATAAAGAGTCTGACTGTTAAATCAAATTGCTTTTAGTTATCTTTTGTTCATATAAGTTAGAATATTTTGATTTGTACTTCAAAATAACTTAGAAAATGAAATTACTGAACAGCTGGCAGCTCGTAATAACCTAATAACTATTTATTGTCCTAATAAAATTTTCAAGCTATCATAGTCTTTAGATCTTAATTTAGCTGGTAAAGTTGTTTGGTTATGTAGGTCTAAATCCCGTCTTCTCTAAAGGGAATAGGAGTGGAGCTGAGCTAGCCCACTTAGTTTAGCGCGGTAGTTGGATCAGGAAAAAAGAAATAGTAGAGAATATGGAACTCACTCAGAAAGGAGGAAAAATACTTTGGCCATTGTTTTTTAGAAATATTTGAAAAGAAGGGAACATAAAAAGAAAAAGGGCTGGGGCATTCCAGGAATTGAGCTGCTCATTGTTTCTTCTCTTGCTTTTGATGTTCTCCTAGTATAATTTCCTCTATATTGTGATTTTAGTCTCTTGCTTTTGTTGTGATAGTTCGATGTCACCATTGCATCTTAAAGCCTGGACCCTGGATTTGGTTTTGATCTTTCCGTAGCATAGAAACGGTAGTTTTTACTTCCTAATTTCAGATTTGAGTCGATTAGAAGGTGTAATTACTAATTTTTGTCTGGATTTTAATACTATTAGTAGTATTATTATTCTAATATTATTATATAAAAATAATATAAAAAATATAAAATAAAAAAGAGAGAAAAAGAGTGGAGCATGGTGCTCCACGTCACCCTTCCCAATCCCAATAGCCTATAAAAGGCGGGGAGGGAGGAGCAAATGAAGGGGTCGGCAATGAGGGGCAATTATGAGAGCAATGCTCTCGGCTCCCCAATTAAAGAGAGAAGTGCTCTCGGCCCCAAGGTGGTTCGAACAATCATTTGATCGGAAGTCCCTTTGTGGTTTGATCGGATTAATTTTTGGACCATGGCTAGATGGCGTGGAGATCTTGGTGGGGGTCACTCGAAGTTTTTCATCCGAGCTTTTAGTAGGATAAAATTCGGTCCTTATCTCTGTATTTATTTTAATTTAATGTTGGTTCAGATATAGGGTAATTATTGTTTTGTTGATTATGTTTTTAATTATTGACATATTTTTTATAATAAGTATATTTTGTATGTCATGTAGATCTAATTTTCAGGATCTAAAAAATTTAATTTAATTAATTTAAATTAGGCCTTTGGCTTATTGGGGTATAAGTTTAAATTGATTAGATTAAATTTAGGTTTAGATTAGTTGAATCCCTTAGGTAGTATATGGTTTGAATTAATTTAAGTTTGTCATTGACTTATTTGGATGAATGTTAAATTAATTAAATTAACTCTACCATCTCTTAATTATTTTAGGATAAAATTGGCATTTGACTTGGATGAAAACTTAATTAAAATCATAATTGTTAATTTGATTCATTTTAAATAGTATCCTTGGCTTAATGAGATGCTAGTTTAAAATTAATCAAATTAATTATTTTGATTCAAGATAATTCATAAGATATTAGGTTTTCCTAGGTTTTAGGGTTAATATTAGACTATTATAATTAATAATTAGATCATTAATTATATTTTCTATAATTTGGGCCTTTTAGGTTAGGACTTTAGAGGGCCCAGGTTTTTATTTCAAACATTTCTATGCCATGCATTTTTAATTGTCATTCATATGACTTTTAATATTGTATTTGGACATGTTATTAATTAATTGACTTAAATTCTAAAAAGGAGGTATTTATTAATTCCAATATTTGTGTCGTAACAGTCCTGACTTAATGGATGTTAACCAAATATTTGAATTAATTCTTATCGTCCGAAGGTAAACTTAATTTGATTTAAATGTGGATAAATTGTAACATCATTTTAAATGTGCATCATGCAAAAAGGTGATGTACAAAATCCAAACCATAAATTAACACGACAGTCAGACTTATTCGATGTCGGTTTAATCTATGGTCCGATGTATCATCACCCTTATTAAGTAAATGTTTAATTAATTTAAGCCCACAAATTTGACAAAGCCCATTTAATTAAAACATATATTCAATCAAGAACACTTAATTAAATTCATTTTAAATCTCAATAATTTTCACCGGTTAAAAGCAGCGCATGTTTTAGTACTGATTTTCGGGCGTGATGTGGGTGCCAGCCCATCCCTTTACGTAACCAACTCCCGAACTCGCTTTCAAAAGAATCTCTGGTTTTATGGTGTCTAGCCTACCTAAGTGGCCGGTGGCGACTCCAAGTCTTATTTTCAAAAAATACGAAAAAATTCCCTATTTTTTATTTTTTCCAAAAGCGAAGAAAAAAACTAATTTTAAGCGATTTTTAAAAAAAGTTCACTACAACATGGCGAATTTGCTAGAGACAATTTTTTGTTTTTATAAAACAAAAAGAGAGTTAAGCCAAGAAAATATGCATTGTTTTTAATGATAAAAAATTTTAAATTCAATTTGAATTTAATTAATTGGTTCTTTTTTCGAAGATACGACTTTAATTACATGGGCTTTGATAATAGGTGATTTTGAATTAATTGCTCATTTAATTTCTAAGAAATCACCGACATGTGTTGTATCATGACCATCAAGCTCTATACCTGAGCTTTCTCCCTTAAGTGGGAGTGAAACGTCACATACCCACGTGAGTATCCCTCTACGGGTCAGTAATTCACTTCCAGAATCTACGCCTTTTGACACGTGAGCAGCCCTCCATGTCACTAGGTCGTGCTTTCCCTCAAATCGAATCCAGTTTGTAAGAATATAATGGGCCAGAATTGGGGTTCTTGTTGCCTTAGTAGGTAATAAGATAGATTCGAGTACCCTTTTAGAACTGAACCCATGCGTGAGAATTTAAGAAATCCACCCCGATTAGAGCCATACAGATAACCATAACGAATTAGAATTCACGTGGTTAGGTTTCCGCTTTTCTTCGTTAATTAATTTGCTTTGCTATATTTTCCATTTGATTAATTTATTTCTTTACTTATTCTCTCCATTACTAACTTGTTTCCTTTTGTTTTCTTTATTTTTATATCTTGCAAACACTGATTTGGAAATAGTCTGGAATTAAAGGCTTGATCAATGAAAGATTTGGTACATAACAACGATGAGAATTCTGAGGAATTTTTACAAAAGGGTGATTGGCCGGGGGGTAAATCCGAGGAAAGAGAAGCCGAGGTTCAGAAGCTCAAGGACCAAGTGACAAGCTACAAATGGGCAATCCAAGAGTATCAGATATCGATGATGGAACGACTTCGAGATGCTCTTGAGAATATTTGGGGGCAAGAACAAGAGATGGCAAGCTTGATGGCTCAAGCATAAGGAATTACCCAACCGCTCTAGTTTCTAGCAATATGCTATTGAACTTCGGGAATACGCCAAGGATTAATTGGAAAAGGAACAAAGGCTGTCTTAGTTTGGGTCATATGTGTAGTAGTCTTCTTTCATCATTGTAATGAAATAATATCTCTATTAATGCAAGTTGTTTAAAGAGGATATTTTCCAAATCAATATTCTTCTTTGCATTCATACATGTTTACATTTAGCATTGCATTGCATTACATTACATATCCATTGCATATTTAACATGACTTTATCATTACATTACCTTTCGTAATATAATATTTTTGGGTTTGGGTAATTCGAGAACCAATTGAAAGAAAAAAATAGAATCAACACAGAAATCAAGACTTGAGAAATTAGAAGATAGAGTCGAGAAAGAGCCCAAGAAGAAAGAAAAAGTGGATGTTTTCAATACAAGGGAGCTTTGCTTAGTTCTTGATTTGGTTATTCCTCCGAATTTAAAGGTTCATAGATTTATGCAGTATGATGGCACGAGTTGCCCGAGAGTTCATATGAACATGTTTTGCAGAAAGATGGGGAGCTATTTAAATAATGAAAAACTTTTGATCCACTGCTTCCATGGCAATTTGTCGGGACCTGCTGCAATATGGTATAATTGATTGAGTAGAGAACATATTCGATCTTGGAGTGATTTAGCCAACACCTTTTTGGGGCAATATAGACATGCCTTAGACTTAACACCAAGCTGATAGTTTCTTCAAGGCATGAACATGAGACCAAACGAGAGCTTCAAGGAGTATGCGCTAAGATGACGGTGTTTGGCAGCCCAAGTTCAGCCTCCTATAACCGAAGAAGAAATGACGTTCATGTTCCACACGACTCTTTCTATCTCATTCTTTGATAAAGTGCTAGAGAAATCAAGGATCATATTTGAGGACTTCATAATAGTGAGAGAAATGATAGAATATGCGTTTTAGAAGGGAAAATTAGGGTCTAAGTCTAAGGACCAAACCAGTCAAGAGGTGGAAGAAGAAAGAGAGATAAATGATTGTCGTCTTCAAAGCACTCGTAATCATAAAAGAATAAGGCTCGCTAATCATTCTGAGTTACCAAGAAAAATTCCCCGAACAAGCGCAGACTTAGAAATATTTAGGGTACCCTTTTTAGACATATTTCCTTATTTGGTTGAAGGTCGCCATCTCACTCCCAGATTGATGAAGAATATACCTGATCCATCTGCTCATAGTTATGACCCAAATGGTACCTGTGATTTTCATATAGGGGCACCGGGGCATCTTACCAGAAATGCGTTCTTTGAAGAAGATTAAAGCTAATTAGCAATGCATTTCTAACACAAGATTTAATCCAAAGAATAAAAATAAAAGAATTGGGGAAAGATTGTATGGCACCAAGAAGACCAGAATGAATTAACACCTGAAGGATGGTTCGAAGGTCCCTATGCATAGATTTCTCATCTTTTGCGAAGGGGGTAGTTTGATTCCCCCACGTTTTGAAAAAACTCTACGGCTTAAGGCCGAAAGCAAGAGGAATATTTTGTAAAAACATATTTGTTTTTGTTAGAAAAAATTTTCACTTTGTTATTTAGAAAGCATTTTTGCATTTATTTTATTCTTTAATCATTTTATTCATTGTTATGGGACAATTTTTTGTTCTCCCATACATATATACACATATTTATGAAAAAAACATGTATAGGTACATACCATTTTATTATGTCATTGAACTTCAGATGTAAGAGTACCTTCGATTTAGATTGAACACCTTGTGGATATTGCGAATATGAGTATCTGCTAGTCCATCTTGGCCAATAGAGGAACAAAAAAAGTGCTTAGATAATGGGCAGTTCCCATTTTAGGAAACTCCTTTCTCAGACACTTGTCGTTTAAGATATTTGAATCGAGTGTTGACCCTAAACTTCTACCCCTTAGAGACTTTCTCCCGATGTCTATGAATGAGACGATGAATGACATTCTTCCACATTCCAAGGAAGAAGAAATGAGGCAAGATATATTAGATACGAAGGTCATAGAATCACCAAAGGGAAGAGATTGAAGACAAGATTAGGTTCAACGACCAAACCAAGCAAAGAAAGAAAATGCCAACCTAAAGGTCGAAACAATTAAGAATGAGCACTTTAAGTTGAACAGTGTAATGAAGAAAACGAGGAAGACACATGAAGAATTCATCAGTCAATAAGTATCAAAAGAGCCATGGAGAATTGACTACTTCCAAGTAGAAATAAGCATCAACGACCTATACAGATACAATAATAGAAAAGAGATTCAAGACTAAAAACCCAAAATAGTCAATAAAAATAGAAAGAGAGAGAATAAAAAAAGAAAAAAAAAGAAAAGAAAAAAGAAAAGAAAAGAAAAAAAGAAAAATGAAAAGAATAAAAGAGAAAAGAATACATGATTACACCTAGATCCAACAATGCAAGAACGAAGCTTAATTGGAAGAAATGAGTAAAAGACTTCAGGTAATCTCGATTTTGAAGAACCTTGGAAGATTAATTACCTTTAGATAGAAAACAAGCATCAATAATCGACCAGAATATGATTCGGTTTGAAGGTACAAAAAAGGAAATGAACTCTAGGGTGAAAACCCAAAAAATGGGCATTCTAGAGCAATCCAGAAAAAAGAGAAAAGAATAATCTTCCTGAGCATGTTAGCATCAATGTCTGGCCAGAATACGCCGATCGAAAGATACAAAAGAAGAAATGAATTCTAGGGTGAAAAAAAGAAAAAAAGGGCAGTCTAGAGTGATCCTAAAAATAAAGAAAAAGAGAATTCAGTCTAAAGCGAGTTAAGCACGGGTTGAGGCTTTGATTAGAAGAAAAATCTTAGAGAATTTATACGAAATCCACCATTCAAGTAAATATCAGTTTTGAAGAGTCATAAAGGATCATTTGCCTTGAATAGAAAGTGAACATCATCCGCCCGTAATACAAGTAGGTCTAAATTTACGAAAGAAAGAAAATGAACTCTAGGGTAAAACCAAAAAATGGGCAGTCTAGAGCGACTGAGGAGTGAAAGAGAAGATAATACTTCATATGAGCATATCCAGATTAAACGAGTTTAGAGTACGTTTTTGCTTAATCATGACACATGGTCTCTAAAGTACAAGCCTCCAAAGACCATTTTGATCATTCATAGATATCTAAGTTGAATGAGATTGTCTTCAGATTACATTTCGCCTATAAGGGTTAACCTTTCTTCAAGGAACGTCAAACTTTGAAGTGCTTGATCGACACCCAAATGAAAGAAGGATGGGGGGAATAATGAGTGGTGAAATCAAGAGAGTCACCTTAAATGGGCTCGAAATTAGGTATGGTAAATGTTCCTCTCGAAAGCCTAAATGGACTAGGGGAGACCATACATATGCTTATATCAAGATCCTCCAAACATACAAATTTGCTAGTGCATTTGATGTTTTAGGATCAAACATTAGTTTTAAAAAATTTTTGGACTTTTTTTTTCTAGATTTTAATTTTTTTACATATTGGTCATTTCCTCCAAGCATTAGTTTTCTAAAAATGTTTGGGTATTTTCTTCAGATTTCAGTTCTTTTACATATTGGTCATTTCCTCTAAGCATTAGTTTTAAAAAATGTTGGGCATTTTTTTTCAAATTTCAATTCTTTTACATATTGGTCATTTCCTCCAAGCGATAGTTTCCAAAAAAAATGTTTGGACATTTACTCCAAATTTTGATTTACTCCAAACATTATTGTTAAAAATGTTTGGTATTTTTTCTAAACCTTGATTTTAAGATATTTACGGTTTTTCTCCCAAAAATTAGTTTTCAAAGTGTTTGGCATTTTCTCCAAGTGTTATTTTCAAAATGACTAAGCTTTTTTTTTAAAAAAATTATTGATGAGAATTAAAGTATAGGGATCGAGAGTTGGTTCCTGTCGAGATGCTACAAGAAGATTAAGATTGAGTTCAGGGAGTGAAGGCATGTTGCTCGCCCCGATGTTAAGATAAATGAAGACTCTGTATGTTGGGTCTAAAGACAAGAAGGATAGTTGAGCCCAAGATTGAATGAGGCAATACTAAACAAAAGAATGATGAGAATCCCTATATCAGAATAGTATAGGGACTTGAAGAAGGATATGTGAAAAAGGGTAGCAACCCTGAAGAAGAAGAGAATTACTCACGCAAAAGGGTTAAAAGCGTGAATCAAATAAAAGATGAATATGCAATTGATGAAGACGAAGATTAAAGAGCATGTTGAAAAGAAAGAAAGTGAAGAAATCAGAAGAATGACCTTTCAAGAAATAGAATTTTAAAACAGATTTGAAGAAAAAAAAGAAGAGGAAAAAGAAAGAAAAAGTGCTACTATGTTCATCATATAGATATCCTTATGTTAGGGGCATGCTAATTTTAAAAAGCATTTTGCTTATTTTAAGCAGGTATTTAAATATTACCAAAGATTTGGTCTGCAGCTTCAAGTTGAAGAGGTGGATCTTATTGAAGATTTCTATTGATAGCCATGTTGGTGTGAATCTAGTTATTTGGTATGCAGCTTCATGTTAAAGAGGTGAATCTTATTGAAAATTTCCCATTGGTAGCCATATTGGCGTGAATCTAGTTCTTTGATCTGTAGCTTCATATTGAAGAGGTAGATCTTATTGAATATTTCTGATTGGTAGCCATGTTGGCGTAAATCCAGTTCTTTGATTTGTAGCTTCATGTTGAAGAGGTAGATCTTATTGAATATTTCTGATTGGTAGCCATGTTGGCGTAAATCCAATTATTGGGTCTGAAACTTCATGTTGAAGAGGTAGATCTTATGGAAGATTTCTGATTGATAGCCATGTTGGCGTGAATTAGATTTTAAGAAGGGTATTGGTAGCCATATTGGCATGAATCTAGATCTTAAATCCTTCGGGCCATCAGTAAGTTCTTCGTGCATAATGTTAAGTCTTTTGTTGATGTCAAGACGATTAAAAATTGGGGCTCTTTTAAGGTTTTCCAGTCTTCAGCATTCAAAGAAGTAATGAAAATCATATGGTAGTCTCAAAGCGAGATACCCTTTGATGTCAAGACGATCATAAATTGGGGCATCCTTCAGGGTTTTTAGTTTTCAGCTTTCAAGGAAACAGTGAAAATTATATGGTAGTCTCAAAGCGAGATACCCTTTGATGTCAAGACGATCAGAAATTGGGGTATCCTTTAAGGTTTTCTAGTCTTCAGTTTTCAAGGAAGTAATGAAAATCATATGGTAGTCTCAAGGCGAGATACATTTTGATATCAAGACGGTCGTAAAAAGGGCATCCTTCAAGGATTTGCAAGTGTTCAGCTTTCAAGAAAGTAGGAAAATCATATGGTAATCTCAAAGTGAAATACTCTTTGATGCCAAGACGATCATAAATTAGGGCATCCTTTAAGGTTTTCCAATCTTCAACTTTTAAGGAATCAGTGGAAATCATCTCGTAGTCTCAAAGTGAGATACCCTTTGATGCCAAGATGATAAAAAATAGGGGCATCATTCAAAGATATCCAGTCTTCAGCCTTTTGGGAAACAGTGAAATTTTTTTGGTGTTTATGCCATAGGAAACATGGTGCCATTTATGAAGATAAAGGTTATATATAGGAAGAAACCATATTTTCAAAACTTTGAGGTGAAAGGTTCTATATAGAAAGAGCCTCCAGCTTCAAGATTTCAGAGCGAAGGGTTCTATATAGGAAAAACCCGTCAAGTTCTATATATGAACTTGTAGCTCAAAGATTCGAAGCAACATGTTCTATATAGGAAGAACCCGACGCTCTAGCATTTTTAGAGTGAAAATTTCTATATAGAAAGAACTAGCAGCTCCAAGATTTCAGAGCAAAAGGTTCTATATAAGAACCCGTCGCTCTAGCATTTTTAGAGTGAAAATTTCTATATAGGAAGAACTAGCAGCTCCAAGATTTTAGATTGAGAGGTTTTATATAGGAAGAACCCACAGCTCTAACACTTGGAGGCGAAAGGTTCTATATAGGAAGAACCCGTATCTCAAAGACTTCAAAGCGAAGAGTTTTATATAGGAAAAACTCACGGCTTCAGATTTCAGACCAAAACAAAATAGAGGAAGAGGAAGAAAAAAAGAGTAAGAGAAAAAGAAGAGAAAAAAAGTTGAAGAAAAATAAGATAAAGAAAAAGATAATAAAAAAATGAAGAAAAATAAGAAAAAAAAGAAAAAAGATGAAGAAAAATAAGAAGAAGAAGAAAAAAAGAAAGAAGATAAAGAAAAAAAAGAAAAAAAAGAAGAAGAATAGAAAAAAAGAAGAAAAGAGAAAAAAAGAAGAAAAAGAAAAAGGAGAAAAAAAGAAGAAGAAAAAGAAGAGAAAGAGAAAGAAAAAAGAAAAAGAAAGAAAGAAAGAAAGAAAGAAAGAAAAGAGTTTTATATAAGAAAGACTCGTAGCTTTAGGTTTTCAAGGCAAGAAATTCTATATAGGAAAAACTTGTAGCACGAAGAATCCATTAGAAGAAAGTGGAAAGTTCTATATAGGAAGAGCCTGTAACTCCATGATTTGAAGGTGAAGAAGTTCTATATAGGGAGAACTAGTAGCCTAAAGATTTTGCCAAGGACAAGCTGAAAGTTCTATATATGAGGAACTTGCAACTCCAATACTTCAGATAGAGAAATAGTGCACAATTCTATATATGAGGGAACCATGGATCCGACCTTTTCTGGAAAAGTAAGTAGGACATAAATTAGTGCTTATGATATTTGCTCTATTCTCGTTTCACAAGAATGAGCAAAGAGGGCAATCAGTAATTACTAATTTTTGTCCGAATTTTAGTATTATTATTATTAGTAGTATTCTAATATTATTATATAAAAATATAAATAAAATAATAAATATAAAATATAAAATCAAAAAAAAAAAGGGAGGAGCATGGTGCTCCATGTCACCCCTCCCAATCCCAATTGCCTATAAAAGGCGGGGGAGGGGGAGCAAATGAAGGGGTCGACAATGGGGCCAATTATGAGAGCAATGCTCGGCTCCCCAATTAAAGAGAGAAGTGCTCTCGGCCCCAAGGTGATTCGAACAATCATTTGATCGGAAGTCCTTTGTGGTTTGATCGGATTAATTTTTGGACCATGACTAGATGGCGTGGAGATCTTGGTGGGGTCACGCAAGTTTTTCATTCCGAGCTTTTAGTAGGATAAGATTCGATCCTTATCTCTGTATTTATTTTAATTTAGTGTTGGTTCGGATATAGGGTAATGTATTATTTTGTTGATTATGTTTTTAATTATTGGCATATTTTTTATAATAAATATATTTTGTATGTCATGTTAGATCTATTTTTAGGGTCTAAAAAATTTAATTTAATTAATTTAAATTAGGCCTTTGGTTTATTGGGGTATAAGTTTAAATTGATTTGATTAAATTTAGGTTTAGATTAGTTGAATCCCTTAGGTAGTATATGGTTTGAATTTGTAATTAATTTAAATTTGTCATTGACTTATTTGGATGAATTTTAAATTAATTAAATTAACTCTACCATCTCTTAATTATTTTAGGATAAAATTGACATTTGACTTAGATAGAAAACTTAATTAAAATCATAATTGTTAATTTGATTCATTTTAAATAGTATCATTGGCTTAATGAGATGCTAGTTTAAAATTAATCAAATTAATTATTTTGATTCAAGATAATTCATAAGATATTAGGTTTTCTAGGTTTTAGGATTTAATTAATTTAGAGTTAATATTAGACTAATATAATTAATAATTATATCATTAATTATATTTTCTATAATTTGGGCATTTTAGGTTAGGACTTTAGAGGGCCTGGTTTTTATTTCAAACATTTTTATGCCATGCATTTTTAATTGTCATTCATATGACTTTTAATATTGTATTTGGACATGTTATTAATTAATTGACTTAAATTCTAAAAAGGAGGTATTTATTAATTCCAATATTTGTGTCGTAACAGTCCTGACTTAATGGATGTTAACCAAATATTTGAATTAATTCTTATCGTCCGAAGGTAAACTTAATTTGATTTAAATGTGGATAAATTGTAACATCATTTTAAATGTGCATCATGCAAAAAGGTGATGTACAAAATCCAAACCATAAATTAACACGACAGTCAGACTTATTCGATGTCGGTTTAATCTATGGTCCGATGTATCATCACCCTTATTAAGTAAATGTTTAATTAATTTAAGCCCACAAATTTGACAAAGCCCATTTAATTAAAACATATATTCAATCAAGAACACTTAATTAAATTCATTTTAAATCTCAATAATTTTCACCGGTTAAAAGCAGCGCATGTTTTAGTACTGATTTTCTGGCGTGATGTGGGTGCCAGCCCATCCCTTTACGTAACCAACTCCCGAACTCGCTTTCAAAAGAATCTCTGGTTTTATGGTGTCTAGCCTACCTAAGTGGCCGGTGGCGACTCCAAGTCTTATTTTCAAAAAATACGAAAAAATTCCCTATTTTTTATTTTTTCCAAAAGCGAAGAAAAAAACTAATTTTAAGCGATTTTTATAAAAAGTTCACTACAACATGGCGAATTTGCTAGAGACAATTTTTTGTTTTTATAAAACAAAAAGAGAGTTAAGCCAAGAAAATATGCATTGTTTTTAATGATAAAAAATTTTAAATTCAATTTGAATTTAATTAATTGGTTCTTTTTTCCAAGATACGACTTTAATTACATGGGCTTTGATAATAGGTGATTTTGAATTAATTGCTCATTTAATTTCTAAGAAATCACCGACATGTGTTGTATCATGACCATCAAGCTCTATACCGAGCTTTCTCCCCTTAAGTGGGAGTGAAACGTCACATACCCACGTGAGTATCCTCCACAAGGGGTAATTCACTTCCGTAATCTACGCCTTTTGACACGTGAGCAGCCCTCCATGTCACTAGGTCGTGCTTTCCCTCAAATCGAATCCAGTTTGTAAGAATATAATGGGCGAGTGGGGTTCTTGTTGCCTTAGTAGGTAATAAGATAGATTCGAGTACCCTTTTAGAACTGAACCCATGCGTGAGAATTTAAGAAATCCACCCCGATTAGAGCCATACGAGATAACCATAACGAATTAGAATTCACGTGGTTAGGTTTCCGCTTTTCTTCGTTAATTAATTTGCTTTGCTATATTTTCCATTTGATTAATTTATTTCTTTACTTATTCTCTCCATTACTAACTTGTTTCCTTTTGTTTTCTTTATTTTTATATCTTGCAAACACTGATTTGGAAATAGTCTGGAATTAAAGGCTTGATCAATGAAAGATTTGGTACATAACAACGATGAGAATTCTGAGGAATTTTTACAAAAGGGTGATTGGCCGGGGGGTAAATCCGAGGAAAGAGAAGCCGAGGTTCAGAAGCTCAAGGACCAAGTGACAAGCTACAAATGGGCAATCCAAGAGTATCAGATATCGATGATGGAACGACTTCGAGATGCTCTTGAGAATATTTGGGGGCAAGAACAAGAGATGGCAAGCTTGATGGCTCAAGCATAAGGAATTACCCAACCGCTCTAGTTTCTAGCAATATGCTATTGAACTTCGGGAATACGCCAAGGATTAATTGGAAAAGGAACAAAGGCTGTCTTAGTTTGGGTCATATGTGTAGTAGTCTTCTTTCATCATTGTAATGAAATAATATCTCTATTAATGCAAGTTGTTTAAAGAGGATATTTTCCAAATCAATATTCTTCTTTGCATTCATACATGTTTACATTTAGCATTGCATTGCATTACATTACATATCCATTGCATATTTAACATGACTTTATCATTACATTACCTTTCGTAATATAATATTTTTGGGTTTGGGTAATTCGAGAACCAATTGAAAGAAAAAAATAGAATCAACACAGTAAATCAAGACTTGAGAAATTAGAAGATAGAGTAGAAAGAGCCCAAGAAGAAAGAAAAAGTGGATGTTTTCAATACAAGGGAGCTTTGCTTAGTTCTTGATTTGGTTATTCCTCCGAATTTAAAGGTTCATAGATTTATGCAGTATGATGGCACGAGTTGCCCGAGAGTTCATATGAACATGTTTTGCAGAAAGATGGGGAGCTATTTAAATAATGAAAAACTTTTGATCCACTGCTTCCATGGCAATTTGTCGGGACCTGCTGCAATATGGTATAATTGATTGAGTAGAGAACATATTCGATCTTGGAGTGATTTAGCCAACACCTTTTTGGGGCAATATAGACATGCCTTAGACTTAACACCAAGCTGATAGTTTCTTCAAGGCATGAACATGAGACCAAACGAGAGCTTCAAGGAGTATGCGCTAAGATGACGGTGTTTGGCAGCCCAAGTTCAGCCTCCTATAACCGAAGAAGAAATGACGTTCATGTTCCACACGACTCTTTCTATCTCATTCTTTGATAAAGTGCTAGAGAAATCAAGGATCATATTTGAGGACTTCATAATAGTGAGAGAAATGATAGAATATGCGTTTTAGAAGGGAAAATTAGGGTCTAAGTCTAAGGACCAAACCAGTCAAGAGGTGGAAGAAGAAAGAGAGATAAATGATTGTCGTCTTCAAAGCACTCGTAATCATAAAAGAATAAGGCTCGCTAATCATTCTGAGTTACCAAGAAAAATTCCCCGAACAAGCGCAGACTTAGAAATATTTAGGGTACCCTTTTTAGACATATTTCCTTATTTGGTTGAAGGTCGCCATCTCACTCCCAGATTGATGAAGAATATACCTGATCCATCTGCTCATAGTTATGACCCAAATGGTACCTGTGATTTTCATATAGGGGCACCGGGGCATCTTACCAGGAAATGCAGACCGTTGCTGAAGAAGATTAAGAAGCTAATTAGCAATGCATTTCTAACACAAGATTTAATCCAGCAATAAAAAATAAAAGAATTGGGGAAAGATTGTATGGCACCAAGAAGACCAGAATGAATTAACACCTGAAGGATGGTTCGAAGGTCCCTATGCATAGATTTCTCATCTTTTGCGAAGGGGGTAGTTTGATTCCCCCACGTTTTGAAAAAACTCTACGGCTTAAGCCTGAAAGCAGTAGGAATATTTTGTAAAAACATATTTGTTTTTGTTAGAAAAAAATTTTCACTTTGTTATTTAGAAAGCATTTTTGCATTTATTTTATTCTTTAATCATTTTATTCATTGTTATGGGACAATTTTTTGTTCTCCCATACATATATACACATATTTATGAAAAAAACATGTATAGGTACATACCATTTTATTATGTCATTGAACTTCAGATGTAAGAGTACCTTCGATTTAGATTGAACACCTTGTGGATATTGCGAATATGAGTATCTGCTAGTCCATCTTGGCCAATAGAGGAACAAAAAAAGTGCTTAGATAATGGGCAGTTCCCATTTTAGGAAACTCCTTTCTCAGACACTTGTCGTTTAAGATATTTGAATCGAGTGTTGACCCTAAACTTCTACCCCTTAGAGACTTTCTCCCGATGTCTATGAATGAGACGATGAATGACATTCTTCCACATTCCAAGGAAGAAGAAATGAGGCAAGATATATTAGATACGAAGGTCATAGAATCACCAAAGGGAAGAGATTGAAGACAAGATTAGGTTCAACGACCAAACCAAGCAAAGAAAGAAAATGCCAACCTAAAGGTCGAAACAATTAAGAATGAGCACTTTAAGTTGAACAGTGTAATGAAGAAAACGAGGAAGACACATGAAGAATTCATCGGTCAATAAGTATCAAAAGAGCCATGGAGAATTGACTACTTCCAAGTAGAAATAAGCATCAACGACCTATCTGAGATACAATAATAGAAAAGAGATTCAAGACTAAAAACCCAAAATAGTCAATAAAAATAGAAAAGAGAGAATAAAAAAGAAAAAAAAAAAGAAAAAAAGAAAAAAAAAAAAAAAAGAAAAATGAAAAGAATAAAAGAGAAAAGAATACATGATTACACCTAGATCCAACAATGCAAGAACGAAGCTTAATTGGAAGAAATGAGTAAAAGACTTCAGGTAATCTCGATTTTGAAGAACCTTGGAAGATTAATTACCTTTAGATAGAAAACAAGCATCAATAATCGACCAGAATATGATTCGGTTTGAAGGTACAAAAAAGGAAATGAACTCTAGGGTGAAAACCCAAAAAATGGGCATTCTAGAGCAATCCAGAAAAAAGAGAAAAGAATAATCTTCCTGAGCATGTTAGCATCAATGTCTGGCCAGAATACGCCGATCGAAAGATACAAAAGAAGAAATGAATTCTAGGGTGAAAAAAAGAAAAAAAGGGCAGTCTAGAGTGATCCTAAAAATAAAGAAAAAAGAGAATTCAGTCTAAGCGAGTTAAGCACGGGGTTGAGGCTTTGATTAGAAGAAAAATCTTAGAGAATTTATACGAAATCCACCATTCAAGTAAATATCAGTTTTGAAGAGTCATAAAGGATCATTTGCCTTGAATAGAAAGTGAACATCAGTGCCGTCCAGAATACAAGTAGGTCTAAATTTACGAAAGAAAGAAAATGAACTCTAGGGTAAAAACCAAAAAATGGGCAGTCTAGAGCGACCTGAGGAGTGAAAGAGAAGATAATACTTCATATGAGCATATCCAGATTAAACGAGTTTAGGAGTACGTTTTTTGCTTAATCATGACACATGGTCTACAGTACAAGCCTCCAAAGACCATTTTGATCATTCATAGATATCTAAGTTGAATGAGATTGTCTTCAGATTACATTTCGCCTATAAGGGTTAACCTTTCTTCAAGGAACGTCAAACTTTGAAGTGCTTGATCGACACCCAAATGAAAGAAGGATGGGGGGAATAATGAGTGGTGAAATCAAGAGAGTCACCTTAAATGGGCTCGAAATTAGGTATGGTAAATGTTCCTCTCGAAAGCCTAAATGGACTAGGGGAGACCATACATATGCTTATATCAAGATCCTCCAAACATACAAATTTGCTAGTGCATTTGATGTTTTAGGATCAAACATTAGTTTTAAAAAATTTTTGGACTTTTTTTTTCTAGATTTTAATTTTTTTACATATTGGTCATTTCCTCCAAGCATTAGTTTTCTAAAAATGTTTGGGTATTTTCTTCAGATTTCAGTTCTTTTACATATTGGTCATTTCCTCTAAGCATTAGTTTTAAAAAATGTTGGGCATTTTTTTTCAAATTTCAATTCTTTTACATATTGGTCATTTCCTCCAAGCGATAGTTTCCAAAAAAAATGTTTGGACATTTACTCCAAATTTTGATTTACTCCAAACATTATTGTTAAAAATGTTTGGTATTTTTTCTAAACCTTGATTTTAAGATATTTACGGTTTTTCTCCCAAAAATTAGTTTTCAAAGTGTTTGGCATTTTCTCCAAGTGTTATTTTCAAAATGACTAAGCTTTTTTTTTAAAAAAATTATTGATGAGAATTAAAGTATAGGGATCGAGAGTTGGTTCCTGTCGAGATGCTACAAGAAGATTAAGATTGAGTTCAGGGAGTGAAGGCATGTTGCTCGCCCCGATGTTAAGATAAATGAAGACTCTGTATGTTGGGTCTAAAGACAAGAAGGATAGTTGAGCCCAAGATTGAATGAGGCAATACTAAACAAAAGAATGATGAGAATCCCTATATCAGAATAGTATAGGGACTTGAAGAAGGATATGTGAAAAAGGGTAGCAACCCTGAAGAAGAAGAGAATTACTCACGCAAAAGGGTTAAAAGCGTGAATCAAATAAAAGATGAATATGCAATTGATGAAGACGAAGATTAAAGAGCATGTTGAAAAGAAAGAAAGTGAAGAAATCAGAAGAATGACCTTTCAAGAAATAGAATTTTAAAAGCAGATTTGAAGAAAAAAAAAAGAAGAGAAAAAAGAAAGAAAAAGTGCTACTACTATGTTCATCATATAGATATCCTTATGTTAGGGGCATGCTAATTTTAAAAAGCATTTTGCTTATTTTAAGCAGGTATTTAAATATTACCAAAGATTTGGTCCTGACTTCAAGTTGAAGAGGTGGATCTTATTGAAGATTTCTATTGATAGCCATGTTGGTGTGAATCTAGTTATTTGGTATGCAGCTTCATGTTAAAGAGGTGAATCTTATTGAAAATTTCCCATTGGTAGCCATATTGGCGTGAATCTAGTTCTTTGATCTGTAGCTTCATATTGAAGAGGTAGATCTTATTGAATATTTCTGATTGGTAGCCATGTTGGCGTAAATCCAGTTCTTTGATTTGTAGCTTCATGTTGAAGAGGTAGATCTTATTGAATATTTCTGATTGGTAGCCATGTTGGCGTAAATCCAATTATTGGGTCTGAAACTTCATGTTGAAGAGGTAGATCTTATGGAAGATTTCTGATTGATAGCCATGTTGGCGTGAATTAGATTTTAAGAAGGGTATTGGTAGCCATATTGGCATGAATCTAGATCTTAAATCCTTCGGGCCATCAGTAAGTTCTTCGTGCATAATGTTAAGTCTTTTGTTGATGTCAAGACGATTAAAAATTGGGGCTCTTTTAAGGTTTTCCAGTCTTCAGCATTCAAAGAAGTAATGAAAATCATATGGTAGTCTCAAAGCGAGATACCCTTTGATGTCAAGACGATCATAAATTGGGGCATCCTTCAGGGTTTTTAGTTTTCAGCTTTCAAGGAAACAGTGAAAATTATATGGTAGTCTCAAAGCGAGATACCCTTTGATGTCAAGACGATCAGAAATTGGGGTATCCTTTAAGGTTTTCTAGTCTTCAGTTTTCAAGGAAGTAATGAAAATCATATGGTAGTCTCAAGGCGAGATACATTTTGATATCAAGACGGTCAGAAACCGGGGCATCCTTCAAGGATTTGCAGTGTTCAGCTTTCAAGAAAGTAGTGAAAATCATATGGTAATCTCAAAGTGAAATACTCTTTGATGCCAAGACGATCATAAATTAGGGCATCCTTTAAGGTTTTCCAATCTTCAACTTTTAAGGAATCAGTGGAAATCATCTGGTAGTCTCAAAGTGAGATACCCTTTGATGCCAAGATGATAAAAAATAGGGGCATCATTCAAAGATATCCAGTCTTCAGCCTTTTGGGAAACAGTGAAATTTTTTTGGTGTTTATGCCATAGGAAACATGGTGCCATTTATGAAGATAAAGGTTATATATAGGAAGAAACCATATTTTCAAAACTTTGAGGTGAAAGGTTCTATATAGAAAGAGCCTCCAGCTTCAAGATTTCAGAGCGAAGGGTTCTATATAGGAAAAACCCGTCAAGTTCTATATATGAACTTGTAGCTCAAAGATTCGAAGCAACATGTTCTATATAGGAAGAACCCGACGCTCTAGCATTTTTAGAGTGAAAATTTCTATATAGAAAGAACTAGCAGCTCCAAGATTTTGAGCAAAAGGTTCTATATAAGAACCCGTCGCTCTAGCATTTTTAGAGTGAAAATTTCTATATAGGAAGAACTAGCAGCTCCAAGATTTTTAGATTGAGAGGTTTTATATAGGAAGAACCCACAGCTCTAACACTTGGAGGCGAAAGGTTCTATATAGGAAGAACCCGTATCTCAAAGACTTCAAAGCGAAGAGTTTTATATAGGAAAAACTCACGGCAGATTTTGGACCAAAACAAAATAGAGGAAGAGGAAGAAAAAAAGAGTAAAGAAAAAGAAGAGAAAAAAGTTGAAGAAAAATAAGATAAAGAAAAAGATAATAAAAAATGAAAAAATAAGAAAAAAAAAGAAAAAGATGAAGAAAAATAAGAAGAAGAAGAAGAAAAAAAAGAAAGAAGATAAAGAAAAAAAAAAAAAAAAAAGAAGAAGAATAAAAAAAAGAAAAAGAAAAAAAGAAGAAAAAGAAAAGGAGAAAAAAAGAAGAGAAAAAAGAAAAGAAGAAAGAGAAAGAAAAAAGAAAAAGAAAGAAAGAAAGAAAGAAAGAAAGAAAAGAGTTTTATATAAGAAAGACTCGTAGCTTTAGGTTTTCAAGGCAAGAAATTCTATATAGGAAAAACTTGTAGCACGAAGAATCCATTAGAAGAAAGTGGAAAGTTCTATATAGGAAGAGCCTGTAACTCCATGATTTGAAGGTGAAGAAGTTCTATATAGGGAGAACTAGTAGCCTAAAGATTTTGCCAAGGACAAGCTGAAAGTTCTATATATGAGGAACTTGCAACTCCAATACTTCAGATAGAGAAATAGTGCACAATTCTATATATGAGGGAACCATGGATCCGACCTTTTCTGGAAAAGTAAGTAGGACATAAATTAGTGCTTATGATATTTGCTCTATTCTCGTTTCACAAGAATGAGCAAAGAGGGGCAACTGTAATTACTAATTTTTGTCCGAATTTTAGTATTATTATTATTAGTAGTATTCTAATATTATTATATAAAAAATATAAATAAAATAATAAATATAAAATATAAAATCAGAAAAAAAGAAAGGGAGTGGAGCATGGTGCTCCATGTCACCCCTCCCAATCCCAATTGCCTATAAAAGGCGGGGAGTGGGGAGCAAATGAAGGGGGCGACAATGGGGGGCCAATTATGAGAGCAGTGCTCTCGGCTCCCCAATTAAAGAGAGCAGTGCTCTCGGCCCCAAGGTGATTCGAACAATCATTGGATCAGAAGTCCTTTTGTGGTTCGATCAGATTAATTTTTGGACCATGACTAGATGGCGTGGAGATCTTGGTGGGGGTCAGACGCAGTTTTTCATTCGAGCTTTTAGTGGGTTAAGATTCGATCCTTATCTCTGTATTTATTTTAATTTAGTGTTGGTTCAGATATAGGGTAATGTATTATTTTGTTGATTATGTTTTTAATTATTGGCATGTTTTTTATAATAAATATATTTTGTATGTCATGTTAGATCTATTTTTAGGGTCTAAAAAATTTAATTTAATTAATTTAAATTAGGCCCTTGGTTTATTGGGGTATAAGTTTAAATTGATTTGATTAAATTTAGGTTTAGATTAGTTGAATCCCTTAGGTAGTATATGGTTTGAATTAATGTAATTAATTTAAATTTGTCCTTGACTTATTTGGATGAATTTTAAATTAATTAAATTAACTCTACCATCTCTTAATTATTTTAGGATAAATTGACATTTGACTTAGATAGAAACTTAATTAAAATCATAATTGTTAATTCGATTCATTTTAAATAGTATCATTGGCTTAATGAGATGCTAGTTTAAAATTAATCAAATTAATTATTTTGATTCAAGATAATTCATAAGATATTAGGTTTTCTAGGTTTTAGGATTTAATTAATTTAGAGTTAATATTAGACTAATATAATTAATAAGTATATCATTAATTATATTTTCTATAATTTGGGCATTTTAGGTTAGGACTTTAGAGGGCCAGGTTTTTATTTCAAATATTTTTATGCCATGCATTTTTAATTGTCATTCATATGACTTTTAATATTGATTTGGACATGTTATTAATTAATTGAATTAAATTAATTAAAACATATATTCAATCAAGAAAACTTAATTAAATTAATTTTAAATCTCAATAATTTCCACTGATTAAAAATAACGCATGTTTTGGTAACGATTTTCGGGCGTGATGGGGTGCTAACCCTTCCCCTCACGTAACCAACTCCCGAACCCACTTTCAAAAGAATCTCTAGTTTTATGGTGTCCGTCCTACCTCAATAGCGACTCTAAATCTTCATTTTCAAAAAATACAATTTTTTTTCTATTTTTTGTATTTTTCAAAAACGAAGAAAAAATAGCTACAGAAGACAAGATTATTGTTAAGTGTTCAAAATTACCATTTTTATTACCCTTTTTATTCTTATTATTTCTAGACTTAGGCTCATATTAGTTGCATTATTAGTCATTCATGGATGTTTGCATCGTTTCTTTGGTGGACAAGCTTGAATTCATATCTTGCTCAATTTTGTGGAAAAAGGCACTGCTTTGGCGTGTTTTTGTGTGTGTGTGCAGAATCACTTGCCAAAGCAAGGCTAGAACCAGTTGCCAGGGCAATGCATGAAGGAGATGCCGAGCTAGTTGCCAGGGCAATTTTCGACAAGGAATAAGATGATATGGTAGTCAAAATCGATGACTAGATAAGCCCAAGATGACGTGGAGCAAAGCTAAATCCCAAAGGAGTTTGATTTCCATGAAGAGATTAAAGAGAAATTAAATCCCAAGAAGATAGAAGAAGTTCTAGAAGGAATTTAAATATAATAAAGAATTATATTCTTTAAAGATAATTTAATTCCAACTTAACTTCCTCCTCAAAAAAGACTTTGACCTAGCCCTATAAATTCAAGACCATGCCGTCAACTCCAAGGGGGAGAGAGGAGAGAATTTTCGACAAGATCAAAGGGGGAGATATCGACAAGGCTCAACCATTCTTCGTCTTTTTCTTTCTTGTTCCATTAGGTTTATGCTAGTAATTCTTTGTTTTGTGTTTCTTTGGAACCTAGCCATGAACTAAATCTACTTGGCTAAGGTTATTGTGTTTTGTGGTTGTGAGAAACAATTGGATTTTGTTTAGGTAATAAGAGTTTACACTTTCAATTCAAGGTTTACTCATTCTTGGTTCTTATTCTTGTTTGCGAGTGAATTGGGAGAGGATCTCGTAACTTCATCTATTTATCTAATATCGGGATAATTAGATTCAAGAAACGAATGAGTACGGTCTTTATGCAATCTATTGATGATGAAGATTAATCTGGCTTAAGAATAAGTTAAGGATTTCAACGGCTAAGAAGAGCACAAGATTGGTTGTTGTTCACCCTTGATTCACGCAAGGATGTATTATCAAGGCATGCACAGATAGCAGAGTTTCGACTTGGGATAAGAAGAAACCATTGAAGAACGCTCCGCCGAACCTTGAAGTTGCTGCCCAGCCGCCCAAGTAGTTGCCCAGCTAGTCGCCCAGACAACCATCGAATAGTTGCCAAGGCAACCCCGCTGTGCAAGTTGCCACGACAACTGAGTAGCCCTTGCACTCTTTTACCAAGACGATCCAATTGGCTATCACACCTCAACTTACGATAACCTGGCCTATTCTCTCTCATTTGATTACATCTTCTTTTACTTATTTGCTTTCTTAGTTTAGTTGTTATTTAAAACTCCTACAATCTTATACTTGTGTTTTTTTACTTTTTACAGTGCAAGAGATTAGATTCTTGAAGTGGCACCAATCCTTGTGGAGACGATATCTTTTATACTATAACTTGCGATGTGTACACTTGCACAATTGCGGAGCACTTATTACGCACAACAAGTTTTTGGCGCCGTTGCCGGGGATTGGCAATAACAACTTTGTTTTTATTTTCTTGCACTTTTTATTTTTCTTGTTTAAGATTCAAAGGGCTAACAAACTTTGGTTTTGCGTTGGTATATGACCAGGACGAGACCGATTACACCGGAATATCCCTTTGATCCAAAAATCGAACGAACCTTGCAAAGACTTAGACGAAGGTTAAGAGTAGCAATGGCTAATCAAGACAGCAATATGAATCAAGATGTTCCAGTAGGAGGAGGAGTGATTCTTTCACGAAACAGAACTATTTGAGACTATCTTGAAGAAGATCTTGAAGGACTTAATCCAGGAGTTGTCACACCTGAAATTGAAGCCGACCACTTTGAGTTGAAACTGGTGATGTTTAATATGATAAACACAATTGGTCAATTTGGCTGCTCAGCAACTGAAGATGCACGACAACATCTTAAATCTTTCCTCGAGATTTGCAATTCATTCAAAATACAAGGAGTCACCCCCGATGTTTTACGACTAAGATTATTCCCCTATTCACTGAGGGATAGGGCAAAAGTATGGTTGAATAGTTTTCATGCCGGATCAATAGGATCTTGGACCGATCTTTGTCATGATTTCCTTGATCGATTTAATCCTACAAATTTGACTGATAAGCTTCGTATCGAAATTACTTCTTTTCGGCAGGCAGATGATGAATCCATGTACGAGGCTTAGGAGTGATATAGAGAATTTCTACACAAATGACCCCTACACGGATTCCCATTGTGGACACAAGTAACAATGTTTTACAACGCCGTGAATACACCAACAAGGATGATGCTAGATGCCTCAGCAAACGACATACTCCTAGATAAGTCACCAGAGGAAGCAATGCGATTTCTAAACAGGCTTGCCACAAATGATTAGCAATTCCCCTCTGCTAGAAGAGGAGGAGTTAGACGCCAAGCCACAATACATGATCTGGGATCATCATATTCAATTTCGGCACAATTGGCCACTCTAACCAAGATGGTCTAGAACATACAGAATCCAGACAACACACATGAGGTCAAGGTAATGGATTCCTTTTATGAGTTAAGTGGTTGTAACAATGATTCTTCTGAATATTTGCAGAATCTAGAAACCAGCTTTTATGTGGGGAATTACGACCGGAACAACAATGTGACGTCCAATACATACAATCCAGCTTGGAAGAAGCACCTGGATTTTTCATGGAGTAATCCCAACAATGCTCTAAACTAGAACAATCAGAATGCACAAGCATCAGGATTCCAGCAGAATATGCCACGACAACAGTTGCCACAACAACAACCGACAACATCTAGTTCTTTGGAAAATTCTCTCAATGCTTTTATGTTGAAAACTGAATCTTATATGGCTGAGAATAGTAACTTCATAAAAAGAACTGATGCTTTTATTAACAGGACCGAGATGAGATTGCAAAACCAAGAGGCGGCAATCAAATCATTAGAAAATCAAGTCGGGCAATTTGCTCAAAACCTGAATACTAGACCGCAATGAGGTTTACCTAGCGATACTGAAGTCGCAAGAGGAACTGGCCATGAGCAATGTAAGGCGATCACCACTAGAAGTGGCCAACAACTTAAAGAGGCTCAAGCTCGCTCATAAAACAAAACTCCACAAAAAGAACAAGACCCACAGATGCTGAACCAGGAATTGCCGCTAAAACCAACGATAAACATGCCTCGGCAACTAGCGATAAGGATACCGCAACAACCAACAATAGGCACGCCATGGCAACCCCAGTTGACAATTCCTCGGCAACTCCAGTTGCCCCGACAATGCCATCAATCAGGTTCTAGACCAATGAAAGGATCGAAGATATTCGACTTCCACCACCATTCCCACAGAGGTTTAAGAGAAAAAAGCAAGAATATCAATTCAAGAAGTTTCTTGATATCCTAAAGCAAGTCCACATCAACTTGCCATTGGTTGAGGCGATTGAATAAATGCCGAACTATGCCAAGTTTCTGAAAGACATTCTGTCCAAGAGAACAAGGCTAGGAGAGTTTGAAACTGTTGCCGCAATAGAGGGATGCATGGCCATGTTGCACAATCGCATGCCACCCAAGTTGAAGGATCCCGGAAGTTTCACAATACCCTGTTCCATTGGAAACCACTATGCTGGGAAAACATTATGTGACCTTGGAGCAAGCATAAACTTGATGCCTAAATCGGTTTTCCAGAAACTAGGAATCGGGAAGGCAAGACCTACAACAGTTGTGCTACAGTTAGCCAACAGATCCTATGTGTATCCAGAGGGAAAAATCGAAGACATACTGGTAAAAGTTGATAAATTTATTTTTTCTGCTGACTTTATTGTTTTGGATTGTGAAGCAGATGAACATGCACCTATCATTTTCGGGAGACCCTTCCTAGCAACAGGGAGAACCTTGATCGATGTTGAAAAAGGAGAACTCACATTGAGGGTGAATGACCAGCAAGTTAAACTAAATGTGTTCCAAACACTAAGGCATGCCGATGATCCGAAAGAATGCCAACTTCTCCATGCCACGGCAGAGTTTAACTTCGACGAGGAATTTAGTTACCCCGGCAACTACATTGCCGATCAAGAGGAACCTGAGGAGTATGAAGAACCGATCGATGAGGAACAACAAGAAGAGGCAAATTGGTTAGTCAATCGACCAGGTACATACTTTGAAGCACTAGATTACTCAGGTAAGGAAGGTAAAATCGAAAAGCCCTCTATTGAACAACCACCAATTCTTGAGTTGAAACAGTTGCTAGGACATATATTTCCTAGCAATTATTTCCTTTAAGTTACAGCCCGAACAAGAAAAGAAGCTGATCAAAATGTTGATGCTACACAAGAAGGCAATAGGGTAGACAATTGCCGACTTGAAGGGAATTAGCCTAACAGTGTGCATGCACATGATTTTGTTGGAAGATGATCACAAACCTTTGATTGAGGCCCAGAGGAGACTGAATCATGCCATGAAAAAGTTTGTAATGAAATAAATCATCAAGTGGCTTGACGCCGGCATCATATACCATATCTCTGATAGTACATGGGTAAGTCCGGTACAATGTGTACCGAAAAAGGGAGGTATAACGGTGGTAAGTAATGAAAACAATGAACTTATTCCAACTAGGACTGTGACCGGTTGAAGGGTTTGTATGGATTACCGAAAGCTAAACAAAGCCACTAGGAAAGGTCACTTCCCATTACCCTTTATTGATCAAATGCTTGACCATCTTGCAGGTAAACCCTTTTATTGTTTTCTTGATGGTTATTCAGGTTACAATCAAATTGCCATAGCACCAAAAGATCAAGAAAAGACAACCTTCACATGCCCATACGGTACTTATGCTTTCCGAAGGATGCCATTCGGATTGTGTAACGCCCCAGCAACCTTCCAAAGGTGCATGATGGCACTCTTTTCAGACATGGTCGAAGACTTTCTTGAGATCTTCATGGATGATTTTTTCGTTTTTGGTAATGACTTCGACAGCTGCCTCGGCAATTTAGAGAAGGTGTTGGCAAGATGTGAATAAACTGATTTAGTCCTTAATTGGGAGAAGTGCCATTTTATGGTAGATGAAGGAATAGTGCTCGACCACAAGATTTCATCCAAGGGAATTGAAGTAGACAAAGCCAAGGTGGACGTGATTGAGAGATTACCCCCACCAAGTTCGGTTAAAGGAATCCGAAGCTTTCTTGGACATGTAAGTTTTTATATGAGGTTCATTCATAATTTTTCTAAAATTACTAAACCCTTGTGCAATTTGTTTGAACAAGATAAAGACTTCAATTTTGATGATTCTTGCACCCAAGCATTCGAAACCCTAGAGGAAAAGCTTGCCTCGACACCAATTGTCGTTCCACCAGATTGGACGCTACCTTTGGAGCTCATGTGTGATGCAAGTGATTTCGCGGTAGGAGCAGTCCTAGGCCAACGCACAGGTAAGACCTTTCATGTGATATACTACGCTACTAAAACTCTTAATAGTGCTCAAGTGAATTACACAACAACGGAGAATGAGTTACTAGCCGTAGTTTTCGCATTTGACAAGTTTCGATCCTATTTGATTGGTACCAAGGTAATTGTTCATACGGACCATTCGACAATTAAGTATCTATTTGCTAAAAAGGATGCCAAACCTTGTTTGATTCGTTGGATATTGTTTTTACAAGAGTTTGACATTGAAATTAAGGACATGAAAGGAACATAAAATCAAGTGGCCGATCACTTATCACGCTTAGAACGCAATAGGGAGGAGGACGCAGATTTAGAGATATGTGATGCTTTCCCGGATGAGCAATTGTTAGTTTCCTTGGAAACCATGGATGCGCATGCCTCGGCAACCCTCGACGCCTCGACAACTATGGACGCACACGCCTCGACAACCCCTAATGCCTCGGCAACCATAGATGCGCATGGCTCGGCAACCCTCGACGCCTTAGCAATTCTTGACGCGCACGTCTTGGCAACTCCAGATACGCACGCTGCGACAACCACTGATGTGCATGCCTTGGCAACCCATGACGCGCATGCCGCGACAACTCTAGACGCACACGCCTTGGCAACCATGGGAGCAGTTGCCACGGAAACACATACCTCGGTAATACCCTGGTACGCAGACTTAGTTAATTTCCTTGTTTGTGGTATTTTACCTTATGGCCTTACTCATTAAGGGAAGAAGCGATGCCGCCATGATGCTAAGCATTTCTTTTGGGACGAGCCTCTTTTGTTTAAACAATGTGCAGATCATGTTATACGCCGATGTGTCCCTGAAGAGGAGCAATAGAACGTACTCCGACAATGCCATTCTTCACCCTATGGAGGACATTTTGGAGGAACTCGTACCGCGGCCAAAGTTTTGCAATCCAGTTTGTATTGGCCAACACTGTACAAAGATGCCTAAGAGTTTTACAAGCAATGTGATCCTTGCCAGAGGACGGGCAATATCTCTAGACGACATGAGATGCCGCTCCAAAACATCATCAAGGTGGAATTATTTGATGTATGAGGGATTGATTTTATGGGACCTTTCCCATCTTCATTCGGCAATCTCTACATTCTACTTGCCGTTGACTACGTGTCTAAATGGGTTGAGGCAGCTGCAGTTCCCAACAATGATTCCAAGACTGTGCAAAGATTCTTGCAGAAAAATATATTTACATGGTTTGGGATACCGAGAGTAATTATCAGTGATGAAGGCAAGCACTTCGACAACAAACTCATTGCCAAGACGTTACAACGCTTTGGTGTATCTCACAAGATTGCCACGGCATATCACCCACAAACCAATGGGCAAACAAAAATTTCCAACCGGGAATTGAAGGGTATACTCGAGAAAGTTGTAAATCTCTCTAGGAAGGATTGGTCAGTAAGACTAGATGACGCACTTTGGGCATATCACACTACATTCAAAACACCCTTAGGTATGTCTCCCTTCCAACTTGTCTATGGTAAAACATGCCATCTACCGGTGGAAATCGAACACAAGGCATATTGGGCAATCAAGACCGTGAATATGGATTGGGAAAGTTCCGGACAAAAGCATTTGTTGGACCTCAACGAGATAGAAGAATTCCGTGCACTCGCCTATAACAATGCACGGATCTACAAGGAGAAAACAAAGCAATGGCATGACAAGAATCTATTGCCGCGACAATTCATGCCAGGGTAACTAGTTCTCTTATTCAATTCTCGGCTAAAACTTTTCCCGGGAAAACTGAAATCAAGATGGTCGGGACCATTCAAAGTTGTCAAACCATTCTCCCATGGTACCGTGATAATCAAGTCCATCACTGACAAACATGAATTCAAAGTTAATGGACAAAGATTGAAGCACTACAACGGTCTCCATGTGGAACGTAACAAAGAAGTGGTCACCTTAGGAGATGCATGAGCATGCTCTCATTTCGATATTTTCTTTTTTCTTTTTTTCAAACTATATATATTTTTATTTAATTTCAGTATTTTTTTCTTTTTAGGATAGATTTATTTATTTTCTTTAATATTAAAACTACATCTTTATTTATTTTATTTTATTAGTTTATCTTTAATTTTAATCTTTTTTATTTGTTTTTGAATTGTAGGAAAAAGAGTTCAAGATAAAAGAGGAATTTTGATTCAAGAAGGAAACTTCTTCAACAAGGAAATTAATGGGCTGAATCAAAGGCTTATATAAAGCCTCCAACTTACCCTAAATAAACCCCCTAGCCGTCACCCTTCCCCTAAATTGAAACCCATTTCTTCTTTATTCCAAAATTAATCCCACCCACCATATTTGCTACCTATCTTTTCTATTTAACCCATCACCTTTAACTTCCAAGAAACCTATTTCTACTTTTCATCTTGCAACTCTTTAGTTTATTTTGCTTTCTTTTCTTTGTTTTTACCAAACTCACAACCAAGATCATCCATGGCATCCAAAATTAAATTTTTGGTTCATCCAAGTTCCTGCAAAGAACCAAGATACAAGAAGTTTGCTACACCGGTGGTTCAAGAAAGATTTCACTCCAAGTTTGAAAGCCGAAAGATTTGCGAAGAACAAGGCTTTGAATACTCCAACTCTCATCAAGATTTCAGCCTTGAACCATTCATCTTCGAAAGGATTGCACATCAAAAGTGGGAAATCTTTTGCCATCAATCGAAACTGGGTAACATCTCATGGGTAAGAGAATTCTATACTCACTCACCTAACCCGGATAATCCTTATGTTTTTGTTCGTGACAAGGCTATACTCATAAGCCTCAAAAACATCAACACCTTTTACGGGCTCTACATTGAGAAGGACGAGCATCAAGCCTTTGTTGATCAACTCACGCCCAAGCAACTCGACAAGGTGCTTCAAGAACTCACTCTACCAGGAACTCAATGGAACGACGGTAAATACAAGGGCACGGTAAATCTCCTTCGGCTTAAACCCAAGGCAAAATTATGGAATAAGTTTGTTAAAACTTTTTTAATGCCCACAACGCACAATACCACTGTTGATACACCTCGTCTTTTGCTTATACATTCTATCTTGCATGATCGCATCATTAACATTGGAAAAATTATTTGTGATGGGATTTTTGTATGTAGCTCAAAAGACAAGGGTTCTCTTTTCTTCCCTTGCTTAATTTCCAATCTTTGCAAGGAGATGCATGTCCCAAGTGAGTCCACTAATGAAAAGGCCCTACCAAAGTCCGGTTGGAATCGAGCACAAACCCGAAAGCTAATAGGAGAGGCACCGGTAAAATCCCCAACGCCTTAAATTGTCGCGACAACTCTTGCCGCCTCGGTAACTCCTAATGTCCAAGCAACCGATGCCCGGGCAACTCAGACAGTAGCCCCGGGACAACTTGAAGCACTCTTACAACCGTTAGCGAACCGCCTTAGGCAAATTGAAGACCGACAACTAATGTTCATGCGGTACATGAAGGATCACAACAATGCCATCACCCAAGTCATCCTGGAAAAGTACCCGAACAGCCGCGTGCCGTTCCCAATCTTTCCTGCCGAAATCCTTGCCACGGCAACCAATGAAGTAGTTTCCACGGCAACCGCAACAAATGACGCCGCTGCAACCTACACCGCGCCTGCCTAAGCAGTCGCCACAGTAACCAACACTGAAGATGTCACGGCAACCAAAGCTAAAAACGCCCCGACAAACATTGCAAAAGCCAAAGGTAAAGCACCTATGCCCGAATCAACTCGTACAAAATCATTGTTTGATTTTTTAGATTCGGATGAGTCCTCCATTGCACCAACAAAGACCGCACCAATCGAATCCTCCAAGCCCAAGCGAAAAGCCAATGACATTGATGAAGAGGACGATGAGGACAACCTCGTACGAGGATCGATTCAACAATCGGCAACAAGGAAGCAACCACCGCGTTAAAGCAAAAGAATCAAGACACCGAACAAAAGAAAACTAATCATCCACGACGACGAATTCTCAGGGTAAGTCATCGTTTGCATTTTACTTTTACTTATTTTTATTTTTCTTTGTTGCATGCATTGAGGACAATGCCTCGCTCGAGTTTTGGGGGGATTGTTATTAGTTAGTGTTGGACGTAATAAGTGCTCCACAATTGTGCAAGTGTACACGTCGCAAGTTATAGTATAAAAGATATCGTCTCCACAAGGATTGGTGCCACTTCAAGAATCTAATCTCTTGCACTGTAAAAAGTAAAAGAAACACAAGTAGAAGATTGCAGGAGTTTAACTAACAACTAAACTAGAAAGCAATGAAGTAACATAATAAGTAATCAAATGAGAGAGAATAGGCCAGGTTATCGTAAGTTGAGGAGTGATAGCCGATTGGATCATCTTGCTAAAAGAGTGCAAGGGCAACTTAGTTGTCGTGGCAACTTGCACAACGGGGTTATCTTGGTAACTAATCGATGGTTGCCTGGGCGACTAGTTGGGCAACTACTTGGGCGTCTGAGCAGCAACTTCAAGGTTCGACGAAGCATTCTTCAATTGTTTCTTCTTATCCCTAAGTCAAAACTCTAGCTATTTATGCATACCTTGATAATACATCCCTACGTGAATCAAGGGTAAACAACAACCAATCTTGCGCTCCTCTTAGCCGTTGAAATCCTTAACTTATTCCTAAGCCGGATTAATCTTCACCATCAATAGATTGAATAAAGATCATACTCATTTGTTTCTTGAATCTAACTCTCCCGATATTAGATAAATCGATGAAGTTACGAGATCCTCTCCTAATTCACTCGCAAACAAGAATAAGAACCAAGAATGAATAAACCTTGAATAGAAAAGTGAAAAATCTTATTACCTAAACAAAATCCAATTGTTTCTCGCAACCACAAAACACAATAACCATAGCCAAATAGATTTAGTTCATGGCTAGGTTCTAAAGAAACACAAGACAAAGAATTCCTAGCATGAACCTAATTGAACAAGAAAGAAAAAGATGAAGAACGGATGAAGCCTTCTTGTCGAGATCTCCCCTTGAAGCTTGTAAAAAATTCTCTCTTCTCTCCCCATTGGAGTTGTCAAAATTCCTCTCCCCTCTCTCCCTTTGGAGTTGACGGCTTGGTGATCTATTTGTAGGGCTAGGTCAAAGTCCTTTTTGAGGAGGAAGTTTAGTTGGAATTAAATTATCTTTAAAGAATATAATTCTTTATTATATTTAAATTCCTTCTAGAACTTCTCCTATCTTCTTGGGATTTAATTTCTCTTTGACCTCTTTATGGAAATCAAACTCCTTTGGGATTTAGCTTTGCTCCACGTCATCTTGGGCTTATCTAGTCATCGATTTTGACTACCATATCATCTTATTCCTTATCGAAAATTGCCCTGGCAACTAGCTCGACATTTTTTTCATGTATTGCCCTGGCAACTAGCTCAGCATCTCCTTCATGCATTGCCCTGGCAACTGGTTCTAGCCTTGCTTTGGCAAGTGATTATGCACATACACACAAAATACACCAAAGTAGCATCTTTTCCCACAAAAATCACCAAGTTATGTAATCAAGCTCAACGATGGAAAGAAACATGAATTAATGCATGAATGGCTAATTATGCAACTAATATGAGCCTAAGTCTAACAATAATATGAGTAAAAAGGGTAATAAGAATAGTACTTTTGAACACTTATCACACCCCCAAACTCGAACTTTTGCTTGTCCTCAAGCAATGCAAACTAATAATTACCCGCCAAGACTTCAATTTTCACAAACTTAGCTTTGAACTTGATTTCAATTCTCAGAACCGGGGCACAAAGTATGATTGGCTTTTCATTTTTCGGAAAACTTAGGAGTTACTCGAAATCAAACTATAATGCTTGTGAGTGTGTGCCGAGTTGCGTGCAAGTTGATTTTCGGATTCTATGCAAATAAGAGGTTTTCAAATTACTTCATTGGGTTCTTTTAACATGTATTATCTAGAGCCGGTTTCAGGCACCTCTAGTGTTTTGTTTTTAGTTTTCTTAAGTTAATTTATTCGACTAGAGCCAATTTCGTGCACCTCTAGCGATCAATTTTTAGCACATACTAGAGCCAATTTCAGGCACCTCTAGCGATCAATTTTTAGCACATACTAGAGCCAATTTCGGGCACCTCTAGTATTCATCCAATTTTTATTCTAATCCCCCAATTTTTTTAACTATCAACCTAAGTTCGCTAGAATTCCTTAAATCACTCAAGCCACAACAGTGTTTTATCAAGTTTAGTATCATAGTAAGAATCTAAGTGTTTCCATGTTTATCCTAGAATAAAAAGTTCTATCAATTAATTACATTGGCAAAGTCATCATCGGATATTCATCAAATTTAGGCAATTCTTGTTCCAACTAAAGGCATGGCAAGTAATTTATGTATCCTAAATGCAATACTTAAGATGAATGCAACTAAACATGGTAACTAACTAATAACAATCCCCCCAAACTCGAGTGAGGCATTGTCCTCAATGCATGAAACAAATAAAAATAAAGAAATGTAAAATGCAAACGAGGACTTACTCTGAGAGTTCGTCGTCGTGGATGATTAGTTTCCTTTTGGTCGGTGTCTTGATTCTTTTGCTTGAACGCGGTGGTTGCTTCCTTGTTGCCCATGGTGGAATCGATCCTTGTACGGGGTTGTCCTCATCATCTTTTTCATCAATGTCATTGACTTTTCGCTTGGGCTTGGAGGATTTGTAGCGATGTCCTTTTTTGCTAAACAATACTGAGTTTTCGAAGTGTTTGTGGTTTTTTGGGTATTAAAATATTTATTCCGTGGGGTTTTAAAAATACCGTATTTCATTTAAAGAAAAGGAGTCACCACCGGCCACTTAGGTAGGCCGGACACCATAAAACCAGAGATTCGAAAACTATTAAGTTCGGGAGTCGATTACGGATGGAGAAGGATTAGCACCCCCACACCGCCTAAAATTGGTACTTTAATAATTACCGCTTTATTAATATTGGATTTTTCGGGTTAAAGTGACGATTAGTTTAAAATTCAGTTATAATTGCGAGTAAATTTTAAGGGCCCCGTTATCTGAGAGTAAACGCCCAACCACTATCACTACACCTGATACTGGCCCCGTTTACGCTTAGATAAAAGGGCACCGCATTGACAATTTATATATCTGTTATGCAACCTAAAATATGGCGAATATAAATACAATGCGATAAAATATAAATAAATACTAACATAATAAAATACTAATCTAACATAAATAAAATACTAATCTAAAACATACATACATAAATATTAATCTAACTCATAAATAAAAACATATCTAGCATAAATAAAATACTAACATTCATAAATATTAATCTAACACATAAATAAAAAAACAAATTCAACATAAATAAAATACTATTCTAAAACATACATACATAAATATTAATCTAACTCATAAACAAAAACATATCTAACATAAAATACTAACATTTATAAATATTAATTTAAAACACAAATAAATATTATTCTAACACATAAATAAAAACGAATCTAACATAAATAAAATATTAATATAAAATACAAATTTAAAACATATTAAATACTAATATAAAACATAAACATACAAACTAAAAAATAAGACTACAATTTTAAAAATAACTAATACTTCATTAAATTATAAAAATTACAACACTAATAAAAAGGGAAGAAAATATACCTAACTAGGAGCTCGAATGACGAACCCCGACTGAACCCCACCGAGATCTACCGCGACCTCTCCAAAAATATTAACTAGATCGGATCCAAAATAGGACCCCGATCGAATGTTGGATCGAACCAACTGGGGCCGAGGGCACTGCCCCCAACCCCGGCCAGCCTTGCGGCCGGCCATGCTCCCAATTGGGGAGCCAATTGCATCGCCAATTTGTTTGGCAATTTGGCGTGTCCATCTCCCAATTTGGCTGCCCCCATGCCTTGTATTTATAGGCATGGGGTGGGTGAAATGGGGTGACGTGGAGCAACATACTCCACGTATTTTCTTCTTTTTTTTAATAATATATTTATTATTATTATTATTATTATTATTAATAATTTTATATTAATAATAATATTATTAAAATAATACTAATAACACTAAAACCGGTCAAAAATGAGTGATTACAGTTGCCCCCTCTTTGCTTGTTCTTGTGAAACGAGGACAAAGCAAAGATCAAAAGCACTCATTTTTGACCTACTTTCTTGTCTTTGGCTTCGGAATCACGTGTTCTTCTGGAACCCTCCGCTCTTCCTTAGCTGAATCTTCAAGCTTGTAAGTTCTTCCTATATAGAATTTCTTCACCTTCTGATCTTGGAACTATAGGCTCTTCCTATATGGAACCCTTCATTGTGAAGCCTCAAGTTATGAGTCATTCCTATATAGAACTTTTCACTCTGAGACGGTAGGGCTTGGAGTCTTTCCTATATAGAACTCTTTGCCTTCAACGCGGTTGGTTTTTCCTACATAAAACCTTTTGTGCCACGGATGGGTTCTTTTGACTGGGAGTTCCTCCTGTATAGAACTGATAGTCTTCAAACCTGGGAGCCGCCAATCCTTCCTATATAGAACTTTTAGCTTCTGAAATCTCGGAGCTACAGGTTCTTCCTATATAGAACCTTTCACTCTAAGACAGTAAAGCTCGGAGCCCTTCCTATATATGACTCTTCGCCTTCAACACAACGGGTTTTCCCTTATGTGTCATGGGTGAATTCCTTCGGCTGGGAGTTCTTCCTATATAAAACTGCTAGTCTTCACCCTAGAGCTGCAAGCCCTTCCTATATAAAACTTTCAGCTCCTGAAGCCTCGGAGCGACAAATTCTTCCTACATAGAACCTCTCGCCACGGGAGCTTGAAAATGTATGCCCTTTCTATATAGAACCTTTATCTTCGATTTTTTTCTTTTTTTCTCTTTTTCTCTTTTTCTTTTTCCTTTTCTTTTTCCTTTTCTTTTTCCTCCTTTTCTCTCTTTTTCATTTTTCTCTTCTATTTTTTCTATCTCATTTTCATTATCTATTTTTTTATTTTTCTTTTACAAGGCTGTTGATATCTTTGGACTTACGCTACTAAGGCTGCCGCAATATTTCTTCAAATTTTGGGATTCATGCCAAAAATGGCTACCGATATTTCTTCAGATTCGGGGACTCACGCCGAAAATGACTGCCAATCTTCTAGGACTCACGCTGCTATAGCTGCCAAAAATTTTCTTCAATTTGGGGATTCACGCCGAAAATGGCTACCTATCTTTCTTCAAATTTAGAGACTCACGCCGAAAATGGCTGCCAATCTTCTAGGACTCACGCTGCTATAGCTGCCAAAAAATTTCTTCAATTTGGGGATTCACGCCGAAAATGGCTACCGATCTTTCTTCCAATTTGGGGACTCACGCCGAAAATGGCTGCCAAAGTTTCTTCAATTTTGGGGACTCACGCCGAAAATGGCTGCCTAAAATTCTTTAGATTTGGGGATTCACGCCGAAAATGGCTGCCGATCTTTCTTTAAATTTGGGGACTCACGCCGAAAATGGCTGCCAAAGTTTCTCCATTTAATGAAATCCACTTCTTAATACTCTTTGATAATTCTTCAAGTACCTGTCCAAAACAAGCAAAGATTGACATGCCCCTATCTATATGATGCATGCAAGGTAATGCTTTCTTTCTCTTCTTTTTCTTTTTTCTCTCTTCTCATTTTCTTTTTCTTTTCTTCTTTTTTCTTTCTTTTATTTCCTTCAATTTCTTCTTATTTTTTCTTTTTCTTTTCTTTTTTCTTCTCCCTCTCTTTCTTTCTCTTTTTTCTTTTTCTTTTAGCCCCTTTTTCGTTCTAAAGTCTTACACCCTGAAAGGTCGCTCCTCAGATTTTTTCATCTCTTTACTTCTTCACTGTATGCTCTTAAGTCCTCATTTGAACATACTTTTAAACCTTTTGTGCGGAATGCTTTCTTGTCTTCAGGGTTATCACTCGTCTTCATAAATGATCCTCTGGTTTTTATATTATTCTTATAAGAACCATTGTCATCTTCTTCGCTTGGCGTTGCCCCATTCAACCACGGGCTCCACTGCTTTGAATTTTCTGACCCATCATACAGAGCCTTGATCTATTTCTAGTCACCAGGGTGAGCCAAAATGCTTCCATCCTCTGAGCTCATCCTTGATCTTCTCGTAGCACTTCGACGAGAACTAACTCTCGGTCCCTATGCTTTAAATCTCATCATCATTCATTTTTAAAGTAAAATGCAATTTACTTGTGTATATTTCAAAAAATAATGATTGTTTGAAAAGATAACAATCATTTTGAAAATCACAACTTGGAGGGGATACCAAACATTTTGAAAACATTGTTTGGAACAAATGGTAAACATCTTCTTTCTTTTCTTTCTTCTTCTTCTTTTTTTCTTTTAAGGACCAAACATTTTTTTAAATTAATGTTTGGAGAATGGTAAACAAATTTCGAAGTATATTGCCAAACATTTTAAAAAAATATTAGGGGAAATGGTAAACATCAAAACTTCGGGAGAAAATGTCAAACCTTTTAAAACATGTTTGCCCCCGAAATATCAAACACCATAGCGCATCTGCTTCAAGTTGCCAGAGATCAACTCTAATGAAGCGCATATTTAGAAGATCTTGACCATTGTGGAGATATATGCCAATGTATAGTTTCTTCTGGTCTAATAGGCTTTTGAGAGGAACAACCCAACCTAGTTTCTACCCCGTTTAAGGTGGCTCTCTTAATCTCACTATCTCACCATGCCCTATCCTTCCCTCATTTGGGTGTCGATCAAGCACTTAGAAGTTTGACGTTCTTTGAAGCAAAGTTAACCCTTATAGGCGGAATGAAACCTGAAGACATTCTCATTCAACTTGGATATCTATGGATGACCAGAATGGTCTTTGGGGCTTGTAATGTAGGCCTTTGGTTTATGGTTAAGTGGAACAGTATTTCTGTACTTGTGTAACTTGGATATGCTCATTATTTCTTCCCTTTTTTGGATCACTCTAGACTGCCCGTTTTCGGGTTTTCACCCTAGAGTTTATTTCCTTTCTTTTTACTGTAGGCTGCCTTGCATTCTGGCTATATACCGATGTTCGTTTTCTGATCAATAATGTTTGATCCTCCAATACTCCTCGAAACTGAGATTTCTTGAATGAAGGACTACGAATACATTTCTGGGAATTCTTGTGATTGGCACGCCCATATGAAATGTTATTCTTTCTCTCTTCTTTTCTTTTCTTTTTTCTTTTCTTCTTTTTCACTTTTTCTCTTGGATCGCTCTAGACTGCCCATTTTTAGGTTTTCACCCTAGAGGTCACTTCCTTCAGTGTATTTTTGTTGGATATTGATGCCAGCAGGCTCATGAAGAGTACTATTTTTCTTCATTTTTAGGATCACTCTAGACTGCCCATTTTTGGGTTTTCACCCTAGAGGTCATTTCCTTTTTCAAAATTGGCAATCTTCGAGCCGGCTTGTCTTGACTTGGCTTCAATTCGAGCTTCTATACTAATTTTCAAAACTGATATTTACTTGAAATGTGGATTCCTTGTGTCTCTTGCTCATAGTTGAAGTCTCATTCTTGTATTGTTTAATCCGTGTGTGAAGCATATACAATATTCTTCATTTCTCTTTTTCCTTTTTCCTTTTTCCTTTTTTTATTTCCTTTTTTTATTTCCTTTTTTCTTTCTCTCATTTTTTCTTCTTTTTTTATTTTATTTTATTTTATTTTTTATTTTATTTTATTTTTTCTTTTCTTTCTTTTCTTTTCTCTTTTTTAGATTGCCCATTTTGGGTTTTTAGCATTGAATCTCTTTCTTCTTATTTGAGTCTATGAATGTATCCTCGAATCAACACGTATCTATACTGGGTATTGATGTGATCTTCCGCTCGAAGTTAATTGCTTCTCTACAGCTCTTCTGATATTTACTCGATCTGGATTGCTTCGGCCTTCCGATTGCCATTTCTCTTCTTTTATTTGGTTTTTCGTTTGGACATATCCTTGCTTTCAACCGCTTTCTTCTGATGATTTTCTTATCTTCGTATCCAATCTGTCTGGTCTCATCTCTGTCTTCTGGTAAAGTAAAAGAATATCCTTCGTTGTCAATTTCACAGATGTCCTGAGAATGCCTTCAGGGGGTAGAGGTTTAGGGTCAACTCTCGTTTCAAGGATCTTAAACGACAAGCTCCTGAGAAGATAAATTACTAAAATAGGAACTGCCCATTGTTTAAACACTCGCTTTGTTCCTCTGTTGGCCTAAGTAAACTAGCAGATACTCACACTTACAGTATCCCCACAACATTCAATCTCTTCTAAATATATGCAACTTAGAGTTGATCTTTGAGTCTGAAGCCAATGTACTGTTGCATTCAAAATTCGAGGACCTGGTATAGAAATGATATATACATATGTCTATTCAAATATGTGTATATATGAATATGGGAGAACAAAAACTACCCTATAAAATGTTTACAGAATCAAAAATGTAAAAATGCTTTCTTAATGGAAATGTGATCTGTTATTCTGACAAATGATGAGTTTTTTGTTTCTGTTGAGAATTTCTTTGTGAAATGATGAGAAAACCGTAGGGACCTTTGTATTATCTCTAGGGTACTAACTTATTCCGACCCTTTCAAGGTAGTGTAGGCTTGTGCCACTTCTCTTGTTTTTCCACCGCTGAATCAACTCTCTCGTCAAGGTCCCATCATTGATCAGCTTCTTGATCTCCTCCAATAAAGGTCTACATTTTCGGTGCCCCCGTATGGAACTCGCATGTGCTACTCGAGTCAAAACTATGGGCAGATGGATCAGGTGCAATCTTCATCGGTCTAGGAGCAAGATAGTGACCCCCTACCAAATGAGGCCATATGTCGTAGATGGATGCTTCGAACACTTCCCAATTTGTGCTTGTTCGAGGAATTTTCCTTGATGACCCCGTTGTGTCAGTCTGTCTTCTTCTTTTACGGCCACAAGAACCTTGAAAGTGGTACCCATTTATCTCATTCTTTCCTTCTGCTCCTAGGCATGTCTGGTCTTTTAAACATAGGTCCCGGAGTGCATGTTCGATTCTCTATCCAACTGTCATGAAGTCCTCAAAGCTGATATTCATTTTCCCGGGCACCTTATCAAAGAAGAAATAAGAAAGATGGCATGAAAGTCATTTTCCTCTTCATCTACGGGAGGCTGCACCTGGGTCGCTAAACACATACACCTCAAAGTACATTCCTTGAAGCTTTCATTAGGTTTTATCTTCGTACCCTGAAGATACTGACGACTTGGTGCTAGGTCCAAAGCATATCATATCACGGTAGGTCCTGCTAGACTGTCGGGGAAGTAGTGGATCGGTAATTTTTCAATGCAGCCCTCCATTTTTTGCAGAATGTGGTCACGTGAATCTTGGGCATCTTATTCCGTCATCATGTACAAATCTGGGAATCTTTGGAATCTGGAGGAATGACCAAATCAGGGTTCAAACAGAGTTTTCTTGCATCGAAGGCATCAAACTTCTTCTTTTTCTTTTTTCCTCTTGAGCCCATCTTTTAACAGCTCGAATCTTGATTTTTGAGTGTCTTCAATTCTTTTATCTATGATAAATCCCTAATTGGTCTTTGAATTACTCCTCATAAAATTTATGCGAGGTAATAATAATGCAAGGTGATGATAATGTCATGTAAAACATGCCAGGATCGTGCAAAGCAATGCAATCCTAAAATATAAACATGAATGCAATAAGGTATTGATTCCAAAAGTGATTCCCATAGAACGACGTTCATTGAGGCCAAAAGGTTTCATTATATCATATATTAGATATTTATAGTTACTGATAAGCTTCAGTGCCTACTTTCTTAACTTCATCCAGTAGTCCGGTCAGCTTGCCTCTGTAGTCCAACACTTGATCCATGTTCTGACAAAGCCTGCAACCTTGTTGAGCCGCCTTACCTGCTCGAGTAATATCGATCTTCGGGTCTTCATCTATCCCCTGCTTCGTCTTTCGTAGCTTGGAAGTTGCCCTTTCCAACTGAAGAGTGTTGAATTGTCATTGCTCTGTCGTAGACTTGTTTCTAAAACTCTTGTTAATGGCTAAGTTATTCTGTAGCTCATCTCTGGAGACTGTCGTACCTATTCCTAATTTCCTCAAACTTACCTGATAACAACCTGACTTGATTCTTGCTTGACTAGTTTCTCTTCTTTCAATATTCTGAGTCGTCTTTCAACTGGACAACAACGTTCATCTATTCTGATATTCTTAAACACTCAGGAAAGCTTCTGATGATCATTCTGCAAATTCAATTTTATCCAAGTTATCTCTCTTTTATCCGAGTTGGCTGAACTCGAAAGAATATCCCTCTCTTGGGATGCCCCTATCTCCGATATTCAAATTTAACTCGCTTGAGTGACCCACTTCGGTATTACTCGAACTTTGTCCTGGATATCGATTCCTCCTCAACTTTGCCCCTCGGGTGATTGTTAGCTCACTATAGAATTGGGGAACTCCGTCTTCGAAACCTAAAATCCTCATCGCGATAAGATCTTGAACTCATTCCTCAGGGCCCCACAATCCTCAATACCATGACCCAAACTTCCTATACAGTAACTGCCTCTAGTACATGTGTCGTAATCTCTCGGATAATGCGGTCTCTTCGCTAGAGACTTCATCGAGGTAATAAGGCTCTTGTCGATGAACATTAGGAGTAGTTTGGTGTACCTCACAGGAATCGAGATATACTTCTTTTCATTACTTGCATCTCAAGTTTCTTCTGGACTGAGCTCTATTTTTTGAAAGCCTGACTCAAGCATACCTTCTGCCTATTTATTGATGCAAATCACAAAAATGGTTCAATTTGTCGTATTTGGCCGACTTGGAGGTAGAATTTTAACTATCTCGCTCTCTATTCTGATCCTTAATCAGTTCTTCTTTCGGTTTGATGGATCGCTTACCTTTCGTCAAAGTATTCATCTGATTCATCACGTCTTCCCTCTGCTTCTTTCAACTCTTGCACTTTACTTTGCTCATTGCCAGTACCGTGTCTCCTTACCGTATCTGACCTAAAGTCTTCAAATGGTTCCTCTTCTATTGTCTCTGATCTTGTTTTGGGACAAAACCCCAGATCCGTGCCCTCTAATATCTGACCAGAGGACCATTTGCCAATTATGAACGATTTCTGAGATTTGAGGAACCACTTCGGGAATCAATACCCTATAAATGCGAGAATGCATGGAAATGCGATGTTGATTCTCGAACAGTCTTTGAAAAACTTTCAATAGGGAAAATGTATGTTTGCAAGAAATTAATAATGAATTACAGGCAACAGTTGAATTTATTCTGGAGACCTTGACTTCGGGAAGCAAAACCTGTGCTCCACGTCTCGACGTCGTCTTCAGGATGATGGATGACTCCGTCTTCTCCTCTTATTCTATTCTATGGACTCGTGACGTTGTGATCTTTATTTTTGTGGCTTCTGAAAAGGACATCAGACAATATATTTTCTTCTGTAGATCTGGGTACGTCTAAACAGGGATGGATTCTATCGATCCTAGGGGAGTACTTTAAAACTTTTTGGGGTTTAAATTAAAATTTTCAAGGATCATTTGGTTTAAAAATTTCCCCTTTTTATTATCAAAAAGTTTTAACTTACTTAAAAATGAAACTTTTAGGTTTCTTTTTGTTATCATTATTATTCTGAAAGTTTTATGAGGGAAGAAGTTTCAAAGCAAAATAATAATATTTTCAAATTTTTTCTTTTTTCTAAATGAGTTAAATTAAAATCTGAGATTTTTTTTAAATGGTCAAATGTGAAGATTTAAAATTAGGGTTCTGCGGCCCTGACTGAAAATTCTGCGTCGCACGTGCCTTAATATCGTACCGTCTTCTTTCTTGATTGGTCTTTGCTTGGCCTAACTTGTTACTGTAATATTATCGTTTCTGGCAAAGCATACTTTTTCTATTTTGAAAGCCTTTTAATAAACTGTTCTTGAATCAACACCATGTCATGATATGCAACATGAATGCAAATAAAGGCGTTGATTCCGCTGGTAATCACCCTTTCGAACGACTTTCATGGGAATTAAAGGGTTCAGATTACAAAAAAGGTCCATATTACAAAAGGAGTCTATTACAAAAAGAGTCCCTATTACAAAAAGTCTTAATTACAAAACAAAGTTCTACACATAAGCCCTAGCTCTACCTCCTAGCTCATCGACAGCTCTGAGCAACTTGATAAACCTTGGTGCTTATTCCATGTCCGGGGTTACGAAAGGTTAGAGAGTCGCGGCTTCGGTATCTAAGTCATTCACACGCCTTGCAACTCGTCATATGTCCACCATCAGGGTCTCGTGTGTATACTTTGGCATTACACGCTTGCTCGGCAAATTGTTACTTCGGATCTGTTGATTAATCTCTGATCGATGTCGTGCGACTGGATCGATGTTGTCCTTCCTAAGACACCTTTTTTCCATGATGAAAGATTTTCTAATCGGGTAAACCACTTGAATCAACGCCTCTATGTAATGTGGATGCAATGATAATGCAACAAAAGTATGTGTAAAATAAAAATAAAACACAAAAAACGAGTTAGTATCGGATAAAAATAATAAATACATAAATAAAAGGACAAATAAAATAAAATAAGGTAAACAAACAAAAAACCCTATTTATCCCGTCTAAAACACCTGAGGTTATCCGCATGGCTCTAAAGGGGTGGGTTTCTATATGTTCTCTACATGTAGTGTTGGTGCTAGGAGGTACCCGAATTGTCCTTGCTGTCATCTACTAAGAGTAGCAAGGCCCCCGATCATCACCCATTATAGGCTCCTTTCAACCGGGTTCAATTCAGGGGGACCCATTCGCTTATGCCCGTACGAAGGAACGATATCCTTACGAAAGCATAAGGTACTCGAGCCCCGAAGGTACTTGCTAGGCCCATACGGGAGAACGATATCTCCATGAAAGCATTAGCGTTTCCCCCCACTTAAAAAAAGGGTTTATATGTTATATTTTAAATGCGTTAAAATAAACGCGCAATTATAACCGAATGTTAATTTAATAGTCACTTTAACCCGAAATTTTTAATATTAATAAAGCGGTAATTATCTTAAAAAGCTCGACTCTCTTTTTGTTTTCGAAAAACAAAAATTGTCCCAAGCGGAGTCGCCATCTGTAGCGATGTCCTTTTTCGCTAAACAATACTGAGTTTTCGAAGTGTTTGTGGTTTTTCGGGTATTAAAATATTTATTCCGTGGGGTTTTAAAAATACCGTATTTCATTTAAAGAAAAGGAGTCGCCAACGGCCACTTAGGTAGGCCGGACACCATAAAACCAGAGATTCGAAAACTATTGAGTTCGGGAGTCGGTTACGGATGGGGAAGGATTAGCACCCCCACACCGCCCAAAATTGGCACTTTAATAATTACCGTTTTAATAATATTGGATTTTCCGGGTTAAAGTGACGATTAGTTTAAAATTCGGTTATAATTTCGAGTAAATTTTAAGGGCCTCGTTATTCGAGAGTAAACGCCCAACCACTATCACTACACCTGATACTGGCCCCGTTTACGCTCAGATAAAAGGGCGCCACATTGACAATTTATATATCTGTTATGCAACCTAAAACATGGCGAATATAAATACAATGCGATAAAATATAAATAAATACTAACATAATAAAATACTAATATAACATAAATAAAATACTAATCTAAAACATATATACATAAATATTAATCTAACTCATAAATAAAAACATATCTAGCATAAATAAAATACTAACATTCATAAATATTAATCTAACACATAAATAAAATACTATTCTAAAACATACATACATAAATATTAATCTAACTCATAAATAAAAACATATCTAACATAAATAAAATACTAACATTCATAAATATTAATTTAAAACACAAATAAATATTATTCTAACACATAAATAAAAACGAATCTAACATAAATAAAATATTAATATAAAACACAAATTTAAAACATATTAAATACTAATCTAAAACATAAACATACAAACTAAAAAATAAGACTACAATTTTAAAAATTACTAATACTTCATTAAATTATAAAAATTACAACACTAATAAAAAGGGAAGAAAATATACCTAACTAGGAGCTCGAATGACGAACCCCACCGAGATCTACCGCTACCTCTCCAAAAATATTAACTAGATCGGATCCAAAATAGGACCCCGATCGAATGTTGGATCGAACCAACTGGGGCCGAGGGCACTGCCCTCAACCCCGGCCAGCCTTGCGGCCGGCCATGCTCCCAATTGGGGAGCCAATTGCATCACCAATTTGTTTGGCAATTTGGCGTGTCCATCTCCCAATTTGGCTGCCCCCATGCCTTGTATTTATAGGCATGGGGTAGGTGAAATGGGGTGACGTGGAGCAACATGCTCAACATATTTTCTTCCTTTTTTAATAATATATTTATTGTTATTATTATTATTATTATTATTTATTTTTAATAATTTTGTATTATTAATAATATTATTAAAATAATACTAATAACACTAAAACCCGGTCAAAAATGAGTGATTACATGATTCGATTGGTGCTATCTTTGTTGGTACAATGTAGGACTCATCCGAATCTGAAAAATTAGACAATGATTCCGTACGAGTTGATTCGGGCATAGGTGCTTTACCTTTGGCTTTTGCAGTGGTTCCCGGGATGTCTTTGGCTTTGGTTACAGTGGCATATTCAGGGTTAGTTACCGTGGCATCTGCTTGGGCAGGCGCGGTGTAGGTTGCCACAGCATCATCTGTTGCGGTTGCCGTGGCAACTGCTTCATTGGTTGCCGGGGCAAGGAACTCGGTAGGAAAGATTGGGAACGGCACGCGGCTGTCCGAGTACTTTTCTAGGATGACTTGGGTGATGGCATTGTTGTGCTCCTTCATGCATCACATGAACATTAGTTGCCGGTCTTCAATTTGCCTAAGGCGGCTCGCCAACGGTTGCAAGAGTGCTTCAAAGTGTCCCGGGGTTGATGGCCGAGTTGCCCGGGCGTTAGGTGCTTGGGTATTAGGCGTTGCCGAGGCGGCAGGGGTTGCCGCGATAATTGAAGGCGTTGAGGATTTTACTGGTGCCTCTCCCATTAGCTTTCGGATTTGTGCTCGATTCCAGCCGGACTTTGGTAGGGCCTTTTCATCAGTGCACTCACTTGGGACATGCATCTCCTTGCAAAGATTAGAAATTAAGCAAGGGAAGAAAAGAAAACCCTTGTCTTTTGAGCTACATACAAAAATCTCATCACAAATAATTTTTCCAATGTTAATGATGCGATTATGCAAGATTGAATGTATGAGCAAAAGACGAGGTGTATCAACGGTAGTATTGTGTGTGGTGGGCATTAATGAAGTTTTAACAAACTTATTCCATAATTTTGCCTCAGGTTTAAGCCGAAGGCAATTTACCGTGCCCTTGTATTTACCATCGTTCCAATGAGTTCTCGGTAGAGTGAGTTCTTGAAACACCTTGTCGAGTTACTTGGGCGTGAGTTGATCAACAAAGGCTTGATGCTCTTCCTTCTCAATGTTGAGTCCGTAAAAGGTGTTGATGTTTTCGGGGCTTATGAGTATAGCCTTGTCACGAACAAAAACATAAGGATTATCCGGGTTAGGTGAGTGAGCATAGAATTCTCTTACCCATGAGATGTTACTCGGTTTCAATTGATGGAAAAAGATTTGCCACTTTTGATGTGCAATCCTTTCGAAGATGAATGGTTCAAGGCCGAAATCTTGATGAGAGTTGGAGTATTCAAAGCCTTGTTCTTCGCAAATCTTTCGGCTTTCAAACTTGGAGTGAAATCTTTCTTGAACCACCGGTGTAGCAAACTTCTTGTATCTTGGTTCTTTGGAGGAACTTGGATGAACCAAAAATTCAATTTTGGATGCCATGGATGATCTTGGTTGTGAGTTTGGTAAAAACAAAGAAAAGGAAGAAACTAAAGAGTTGCAAGATTGAAAAGTAGGAATAGGTTTCTTGGAAGTTAAGGGTGATGGGTTATATAGAACATATAGGTAGTGAATATGATGGGTGAGATTAATTTTGGAATAAAGAAGAAATGGTTTTGATTTAGGGGAAGGGTGACGGCTAGGGGGTTTATTTAGGGTAAGTTGGAGGCTTTATATAAGCCTTAGATTCAGCCCATTAATTTCCTTGTTGAAGAAGTTTCCTTCTTGAATCCAAAATTCCTCTTTTATCTTGAACTCTTTTTCCTACAATTCAAAAATAAATAAAATAAGGATTAAAATTAAAAATAAACTAATAAAAGAAAATAAATAAAGATGTAGTTTTAATCTTAAAGAAAATAAATAAATCTATCCTAAAAAGAAAAAAAATACCAAAATTAAATAAAAAATATATAGTTCAAAAACGATAAAAATAAAAATAAAGATAAAAATAAAATATCAAAAGGAGAGCATGCTCATGCATCTCCTAAGGTGACCACTTCTTTGTTACGTTCTACATGGGAACCGTTGTAGTGCTTCAATATTTGTCCATTAACTTTGAATTCATGTTCGTCAGTGATGAACTTGATTATCACGGCACCATGGGAGAATGGTTTGACAACTTCAAATGGTCCCGACCATCTTGATTTTAGTTTTCCCGGGAAAAGTTTTAGCTGAGAATTGAATAAGAGAACTAGTTGCCCTGGCATTAATTGCCGCGACAATAGTTTCTTGTCATGCCATTGCTTTGTTTTCTCCTTGTAGATTCGTGCATTGTTATAGGCGAGTGCATGGAATTCTTCTATCTCGTTGAGGTCCAACAAACGCTTTTGTCCGGCACTTTCCCAATCCATATTCACGGTCTTGATTGCCCAATATACCTTGTGTTCAATTTCTACCGGTAGATGGCATGTTTTGCCATAGACAAGTCGGAAGGGGGACATACCTAAGGGTGTTTTGAATGCAATGCGATATGCCCAAAGTGCGTCATCTAGTCTTACTGACCAATCAATCCTAGAGGGATTTACAACTTTCTCGAGTATACCCTTCAATCCTCGATTGGAAATTTTTGCTTGCCCATTGGTTTGTGGGTGATATGCTGTGGCAATCTTGTGTGATACACCGAAGCGTTGCAACATCTTGGCAAGTCTGTTGTCAAAATGCTTGCCTTCATCACTGATAATTGCTCTCGGCATCCCAAACTGTGTAAATATATTTTTCTGCAAGAATCGTTGCACGGTCTTAGAATCGTTGTTGGGAAGTGCAGCTGCCTCAACCCATTTAGACACATAGTCAACAGTAAGTAGAATGTAGATGTTGCCGAATGAAGATGGGAGAGGTCCCATAAAATCAATCCCTCATACATCAAATAATTCCACCTTGATGATGTTTTGGAGCGGCATCTCATGTCGTCTAGAGATATTGCCCGTCCTCTGGCAACGATCACATTGCTTGTAAAACTCTTGGGCATCTTTGTACAGTGTTGTCCAATACAAACTGGATTGCAAAACTTTGGACGCGGTACGCGTTCCTCTAAAATATCCTCTATAGGGTGAAGAATGGCATTGCCAGAGTACATTCTGCTGCTCTTCTTCAGGGACACATCGGCGTATAACCTAATCTGCACATTGTTTAAACAAAAGAGGCTCATCCCAAAAGTAATGCTTAGCATCATGGCGGAACCGCTTCTTCCCTTGGTGAGTAAGGCCATAAGGTAAAATACAACAAACAAGGAAATTAACTAAATTCGCGTACCAGGGTATTGCCAAGGCATGTGTTGCCGTGGCAACTGCTTCCATGGTTGCTAAGGTGTGCGCGTCTAGAGTTGCCGGGGCGTGCGCATCCATGGTTACCTAGGCGTGCGCGTCTAGAGTTGCCGAGGCATCGAGGGTTGCCGAGGCATGCGCATCCATGGTTGCTGAGGCATGCGCATCCATGGTTGCCGAGGCGTCAGGGGTTTCCGAGGTATGCGCATCTATGGTTGCCGAGGCGTCAGGGGTTTCTGAGGCATGCGCATCCATGGTTGCCGAGGCAACTAACTGTTGCTCATCCGAGAATGCATCGCATATCTCTAAATCTGCATCCTCCTCCCTATTGCGTTCTAAGCGTGATAAATGATCAGCCACTTGATTTTCTGTTCCTTTCATGTCCTTAATTTCAATGTCAAACTCTTGTAAAAGCAATATCCAATGAATCAAACGAGGTTTGGCATTCTTTTTAGCAAATAGATACTTAATTGCTGAATGGTCCGTATGAACAATTACCTTTGTACCAATCAGATAGGATTGGAACTTGTCAAATACGAAAACTACTGCTAGTAACTCTTTCTCCGTTGTTGTGTAATTCACTTGAGCACTATTAAGAGTTTTACTATCATAGTATATCACATGAAATGTCTTACCTGTGCGTTGGCCTAGGACTACTCCTACTGTGAAATCACTTGCATCACACATGAGCTCAAAAGGTAGCGTCCAATCTGGTGGAACGACAATGGGTGTTGAGGTTGTCTTTTCTTTTCTTCAAGTACCACCAATCTGGTGGAACGACAATGGGTGTTGAGGTAGCGTCCAATCTGGTGGAACGACAATGGGTGTTGCCGGGGCGTTACACAATCCGAACGACATCCTTCGAAAAGCATAAGTACCGTATGGGCATATGAAGGTTGTCTTTTCTTGGTCTTCTGGTGCTATGGCAATTTAATTGTAACCTAAATAACCATCAAGAAAACAATAAAAAGGGTTTACCTGTAAGACGGTCAAGCATTTGATCAATAAAGGGTAATGGGAAGTGATCTTTCCTAGTGGCTTTGTTTAGCTTTTGATAATCCATACAAACCCTCCAACTGGTCACAGTCCTGGTTGGAATGAGTTCATTGTTTTCACTACTTACCACCATTATACCTCCCTTTTTCGATACACATTGTACCAGACTTACCCATGTACTATCAGAGATAGGGTATATAATGCCGACGTCAAGCCACTTGATGATTTCTTTCATTACAACCCCTTTATGGCATGATTCAGTCTCCTTTGGGCCTCAATCGAAGGTTTGTAATCTTCTTCCAACAAAATCTTGTGTATGCACACTGCCGGGCTAATTCCCTTTAAGTCGACAATTGTCCACCCTATTGCCTTATTGTGTAGCATCAACATTTTGATTAGCTTTTTTTTCCTGCTCAGGCTTTAACTTAGAGGAAATAATTACAGGCAATGTATTGTCGGCTCCTAAGTAAAGATATTTTAGTTGTCTTGGCAATTGTTTTAACTCAAGAATCGGTGGTTGTTCAATGGAGGGCTTTTCGAGTTTACCTTCCTTACTTGAGTAATCCAGTGGTTCAAAGTATGTACCTAGTCGATTGACTAACCAATTTGTCTCTTCTTGTTGTTCCTCATTGACCGGTTCTTCATACTCCTCAGGTTCCTCTTGATCGGTAATGTAGTTGCCGAGGCAACTAAATTCCTCGTCGAAGTTAAACTCTGCCGTGGCATGAAGAAGTTGGCATTCTTCCGGATCATCGGCATGCCTTAGGGTTTGGAACACATTTAGTTTAACTTGCTGGTCATTCACCCTTATTGTGAGTTCTCCCTTTTCAACATCGATCAAGGTTCTCCACGTTGCTAGGAAGGGTCTCCCGAGAATGATAGGCTGCTTCACAATCCAAAACAATAAAGTCAGCGGGAAAAATAAATTTATCAACTTTTACCAGTATGTCTTCAATTTTTCCCTCTGGATGCACATAGGATCTGTCGGCTAGTTGTAGCATAACTATTGTAGGTCTTGCCTTCCCGATTCCTAGTTTCTGGAAAATCAATTTAGGCATCAAGTTTATGCTTGCTCCAAGGTCGTATAATGCTTTCTTGACATAGTGATTTTCGATGGAACAGGGTATTGTGAAACTTCCGGGATCCTTCAACTTGGGTGGCATGCGATTGTGCAACATGGCCATGCATCCCTCTGTTGCGGCAACTGTTTCAAACTCTCATAGCCTTGTTCTCTTGGACACAATGTCTTTAAGAAACTTGGCATAGTTCGGCATTTGTTCAATTCCTTCAACCAATGGCAAATTGATGTGGACTTGTTTTAGGATATCAATAAACTTCTTGAATTGATATTCTTACATTTATCGTTTCAACCTTTGTGTGAATGGTGGTGGAAGTCGGATATCTTTGATCCTTTCATTAGTCTGGAACCTGATTGACGACATTGCCGAGGCATTGTCAACTGGGGTTGCCGAGGCATGCTTATCGCTGGTTGCCAAGGCATGCTTATCGCTGGTTGCCGAGGCATGCTTATCGATGGTTGCCGCGGCAATTCCTGGTTTAGCATCTGAGGCCTTGCTGCTGAGTTTGTCTTGATCTTTTTGTGGAGTTTTGTTTGACGAGCGAGCTTGAGCCTCTTTAAGTTGTTGGCCACTTCTAGTGGTGATCGCCTTACATTGCTCATGGCCAGTTCCTCTTGCGGCTTCAATATCGCTAGGTAAACCTCATTTCGGTCTAGTATTTAGGTTTTGAGCAAATTGCCTGACTTGATTTTCCAATGATTTGATTGCCGCCTCTTGGTTTTGCAATCTCATCTCGGTCCTATTAATAAAAGCATCAGTTCTTTTTATGAAGTTACTATTCTCAACCATAAAAGATTCAATTTTCAACATAAAAGCATGAAGAGAATTTTCCAAAGAACTAGATGTTGTCGGTTGTTGCTGCGGCAGCTGTTGGGATTACTCCATGAAAAATTTGGGTGTTTCTTCCAAGATGGATTGTATGTATTGGACATCACATTGTTGCCCCGGTTGTAATTCCCTACATAAAAGCTGAATTCCGGATTCTGTATATATTCAGAAGAATCATGGTTACCACCACATAACTCACAAAAGGAATCCATTACCTTGACCTCATGTGTGTTGTTTGGTTTCTGCATGTTCTGGACCATCTTAGTTAGAGTGGCCAATTGTGCCGAAATTGAGTTTGATGATCCCGGCTCATGTATTGTGGCTTGGCGTCTAACTCCTCATCTTCTAGCAGATGGGAATTGATAATCATTCTTGGCAAGCCTGTTTAGAATTTGCATTGCTACCTCCGACGACTTATCTATGAGTATGCCATTTGCTGAGGCATCTAGCATCATCATTGTTGGTGTATTCACAGCGTTTTAAAAAATCGTTACTTGTGTCCACACTGGGAATCCGTGTAGGGGGCATTTGTGTAGAAGTTCTCTATATCGTTCCTAAGCCTCGTACATGGATTCATCATCTACCTGCCGAAAAGAAGTAATTTCGTTACGAAGCCTATCAGTCAAATTTGTAGGATTAAATCGAGCAAGGAAATCACGACAAAGATCGGTCCAAGATCCTATTGATCCGGTAGGAATACTATTCAACCATGCTTTCTCCCTATCTCTCAGTGAATAGGGGATAATCTTAGTCATAAAACATCGGGGGCGACTCCTTGTATTTTGAATGAGTTGCAAATCTCGAGGAAAGATTTAAGATGTTGTCGTACATCTTCAGTTGCTGAGCCGCCAAATTGACCAATTGTGTTGATCATATTGAACATCACCGGTTTCAACTCAAAGTAGTCGGCTTCAATTTCAGGTGTGACAACTCCTGGATTAAGTCATTCAAGATCTTCTTCAAGATAGTCTCGAATAGTTCTGTTTCGTGCAAGAATCACTCCTCCTCCTGCTAGAACATCTTGATTCATGTTGCCGTCTTGATTAGCCATTGCTACTCTTAACCTTCGTCTAAGTCTTTGCAAGGTTCGTTCGATTTCTGGATCAAAGGGCTATTCTGGTGTAATCGGTCTCGCCCTGGTCATATACCAATGCAAAACCAATGTTTGTTAGCCCTTTGAATCTTAAATAAGAAAAATAAAAAGTACAAGAAAATAAAAACAAAGTTGCTATTGCCAATCCCCGACAACGGCGTGAAAAACTTGTTGCGCGTAATAAGTGCTTCACAATTGTGCAAGTGTACACGTCGCAAGTTATAGTATAAAAGATATCGTCTCCACAGGGATTGGTGCCACTTCAAGAATCTAATCTCTTGCACTGTAAAAAGTAAAAGAAACACAAGTAGAAGATTGTAGGAGTTTAACTAACAACAAAACTAGAAAGCAATAAAGTAACAGAATAAGTAATCAAATGAGAAAGAATAGGCCAGGTTATCGTGAGTTGATGAGTGATGGCCGATTGGATCATCTTTGTAAAAGAGTGCAAGGGCAACTCAGTTGCCGTGGCAACTTGCACAACGGGTTTGCCTTGGAAATTAATTGATGGTTGCCTGGGCGACTAGTTGGGCAACTACTTGGGCGTCTGAGCAGCAACTTCAAGGTTCGGCGGAGCGTTCTTCAATGGTTTCTTCTTATCCCTAAGTCAAAACTCTAGCTATTTGTGCATACCTTGATAATACATCTCTGCGTGAATCAAGGGTGAACAACAACCAATCTTGCGCTCCTCTTAGCCGTTGAAATCCTTAACTTATTCCTAAGCCGGATTAATCTTCACCATCAATAGATTGAATAAACATCATACTCATTCGTTTCTTGAATCTAACTCTCCCGATATTAGATAAATAGACGAAGTTACGAGATCCTCTCCCAATTCACTTGCAAACAAGAATAAGAACCAAGAATGAATAAACCTTGAATAGAAAAGTGCAAACTCTTATTACCTAAACAAAATCCAATTGTTTCTCACAACCACAAAACACAATAACCATAGCCAAATAGATTTAGTTCATGGCTAGGTTCCAAAGAAACACAAGACAAAGAATTCCTAGCATGAACCTAATTGAACAAGAAAGAAAAAGATGAAGAATGGATGAAGCCTTCTTGTCGAGATCTCCCCCTTGAAGCTTGTCGAAAATTCTCTCTTCTCTCCCCATTGGAGTTGTCGAAATTCCTCTCCCATCTCTCCCTTTGGAGTTGACGGCTTGGTGATCTATTTATAGGGCTAGGTCAAAGTCTTTTTTGAGGAGGAAGTTTAGTTGGAATTAAATTATCTTTAAAGAATATAATTCTTTATTATATTTAAATTCCTTCTAGAACTTCTCCTATCTTCTTGGGAATTAATTTGTCTTTGACCTCTTTATGGAAATTAAACTCCTTTGGGATTTAGCTTTGCTCCACGTCATCTTGGGCTTATCTAGTCATCGATTTTGACTACCATATCATCTTATTCCTTGTCAAAAATTGCCCTGGCAACTAGCTCGGCATCTCCTTCATGCATTGCACTGGCAACTAGCTCAGCATCTCCTTCATGCATTGCCCTGGCAACTGGTTCAGCCTTGCTTTGGAAAGTGATTCTGTACATACACACAAAGTACACCAAAGCAACATCTTTTCCCACAAAAATCACCAAGTTATGTAATCAAGCTCAACGATAGAAAGAAACATGAATTAATGCATGAATGGATAATTATGCAACTGATATGAGCCTAAGTCTAACAATAATATGATTAAAAAGGGTAATAAAATAGTACTTTTGAACACTTATCAGTTAGTTACCATGATTAGTTGCATTCATCTTAAGTATTGCATTTAGGATACATAGATTGCTTGCCACGCTTTTAGTTGGAACAAGAATTGCCTAGATTTGATGAATATCCGATGATGACTTTGCCAATGTACTTAATGATAGAACTTTTTATTCTAGGATAAACATGGAAACACTTAGAATCGTACTATGATGCTAAACTTGATGAAACACTGTGTGGCTTGATTGATTTAAGGAATTCTAGCGAACTTAGGTTGATAGTTAAAAAGTTGGGGGATTAGAATAAAAATTGGATGAATACTAGAGGTGCCCGAAATTGGCTCTAGTATGCTCTAAAAATTGATCACTAGAGGTACCTGAAATTGGTTCTAGTATGTGCTAAGAATTGATCGCTAGAGGTGCCCGAAATCGGCTCTAGTCGAATAAATTAATTAACTTAAGAAAACTAAAAACAAAACACTAGAGGTGCCCGAAACTGGCTCTAGTTAAAATATGTTAAAAGAACCCAATGAAGTAATTTGAAAACCTCTTGTTTGCATAGAATACAAAAAATCAACTTGCACACAACTCCGCACACACTCACAAGCTTTATAGTTTGATTCTGAGTAACTCCTAAGTTTTCAAAAAAATGAAAAGCCAATCATACTTTGTGCCACGGTTCTGAGAATTGAAATCAAGTTCAAAGCTAAGTTTGTGAAAATTGAAGTCTTGGCGGGTAATTATTAGTTTGCATTGCTTGAGGACAAGCAATAGTTCGAGTTTGAGGGTATGTTAAGTGTTCAAAAGTACTATTTTTATTACCCTTTTTATTCTTATTATTGCTAGACTTAGGATCATATTAGTTGCATTATTAGTCATTCATGCATGTTTGCATCGTTTCCTTGGTGGACAAGCTTGATTTCATATCTTGCTCAAATTTGTGAAAAAAGGTATTGCTTTGGTGTGTTTTTGTGTGTGTGTGCAGAATCACTTTCCAAAGCAAGGCTGGAACCAGTTGCCAGGGCAATGCATGAAGGAGATGCCGAGCTAGTTGCTAGGGCAATGCATGAAGGAGATGTCGTGCTACTTGCCAGGGCAATTTTCGACAAGGAATAAGATGATATGGTAGTCAAAATCGTTGACTAGATAAACCCAAGATGACGTGGAGCAAAGCTAAATTCCAAAGGAGTTTGATTTCCATGAAGAGGTTAAAGAGAAATTAAATCCCAAGAAGATAGGAGAAGTTCTAGAAGGAATATAAATATAATAAAGAATTATATTCTTTAAAGATAATTTAATTCCAACTTAACTTCCTCCTAAAAAAAGACTTTGACCTAGCCCTATAAATTCAAGACCATGCCGTCAACTCCAAGGGGGAGAGAGGAGAGAATTTTTGACAAGATCAAAGGGGGAGATATCGACAAGGCTCAACCATTCTTCATCTTTTTCTTTCTTGTTCCATTAGGTTTATGCTAGGAATTCTTTGTTTTGTGTTTCTTTGGAACCTAGCCTTGAACTAAATCTACTTGGCTAAGGTTATTGTGTTTTGTGGTTGTGAGAAACAATTGGATTTTGTTTAGGTAATAAGAGTTTGCACTTTCAATTCAAGGTTTACTCATTCTTGGTTCTTATTCTTGTTTGCGAGTGAATTGGGAGATGATCTCGTAACTTCATCTATTTATCTAATATCGGGAGAGTTAGATTCAAGAAACAAATGAGTATGGTCTTTATGCAATCTATTGATGGTGAAGATTAATCCGGCTTAGGAATAAGTTAAGGATTTTAACGGCTAAGAAGAGCACAAGATTGGTTGTTGTTCACCCTTGATTCACACAGGGATGTATTATTAAGGCATGCACAAATAGCTAGAGTTTCGACTTAGGGATAAGAAGAAACCATTGAAGAACGTTCCGCCGAACCTTGAAGTTGCTGCCCAACCGCCCAAGTAGTTGCCCAGCTAGTCGCCCAGGAAACCATCGATTAGTTGCCAAGGCAACCCCGCTGTGCAAGTTGACACAACAGCTGATTAGCCCTTGCACTCTTTTACCAAGACGATCCAATCAGATCACACCTCAACTCACGATAACCTGACCTATTCTCTCCTATTTGATTACATCTTCGTTTACTTATTTGCTTTCTTAGTTTAGTTGTTAGTTAAAACTCCTACAATCTTCTACTTGTGTTCTTTTACTTTTTATAGTGCAAGAGATTAGATTCTTGAAGTGGCACCAATCCTTGTGGAGATGATATCTTTTATACTATAACTTGCGACGTGTACACTTGCACAATTGCGGAGCACTTATTACGCGCAACAATTATGGACCATGAAATTTGATCATTTTTTTCAGACTTCATTAATTTGTTCGGTAAATGCTTGGTTAACAGCTAGATGACTAGTGTCACGGCCATACCTTCGTTTACTCGACAAGTATGTCGTGCGGCACTTGAAAGGGACATTTCCCCACCAAGTCAACCATTGTTCTCTGTGTATATTTGCTCACTCGGTAAGTATACAGTGCGGCACTTGAAAAGGACGCTTCCCGACCAAGTCAGCCTTGTTCTCTATAGATCTGTTCAACATAAAGCAAGCAACGCGTCAGTTCTTAAGCCACAACATAATCCCTCAAGCCACGAGTCGATACCGTAGGGTATAACGGATGCCCATAGTCGACCCCCACCTTCTCCGAAGGAAAAAGTGGTTTTATTAAATAAAAGAAATATCCGGGTTACAAAAGAAGACTCACCCACACCATCAACTTGGGGCGGTAGGGGCCGCCTCAATGGTGTGTAGGATACGTACCTGTACCAGTGGATCAGTCCAAACTCTGCCGACTGTCTACCCCCTACATATATGCGAAAATAACTTTATGGAAATGACCCGAGTAGACATTGAACTGCTTGAAATGAGGACACTCTTCCCTAACTATGGAAATACAGACTCTTTTCCCTAAACATAACGATGATTGAAACGAGGACAACTTATTACCTACCCAACCATGGGGCCTTATACATAGCTGGCCACGATGTATCTACCCGGCTGTGGCCCTATACAGAGGATGGCCACAACATTCTCCCCTACCTAATTTGTCGATGTCCTCGTCGACTTGGCAGACTTGAGCTCCACGCTTCCAGGAAATATCTACTCCATCCCTATATAATTGCATTACTGACAATGTCTTCCCAATAGCCTTTGGAAGAATCTTGTCCTCTGCCACTCCTGGTTGCTCCTCTTGGAAGATCAAACAACTCGCTGAAGGGGCTGGAACGACTTTTGCAGATATCATGAAATCCAAAACTATGACGACATCAAAGTCGTCCATAAGGATTACTGTGTAGCTAATCTTTCCCTCCCATGATCCAGTCTTGGTCTTTATATTCCTTACACTTCCCCATATACTTGATGCTTCAGAGTTCACAGCTTTTATTCGCCCCACATCCTTGGTCAGAGTCATATTGCACCTTTCCGCTTCCTCTAGAGAAATGAAGGAGTCAGTTGCTCCTGTGTCTACCAAGGCCTCTGTGAGTTTCCCATTCAAAACTATGTTCACATACATCATACCTCTTGTCATCCTATTGGTGGCCAACCTGGTCCAAACTTTTTGGAGTAGTTCTCAGCGCCGATAGTGCACTCCTCTATGGACATTCTGCCAGTCGGTGAAGACCCTGACAAAGAAAGCAACGTAGTCCTCTCCTAGAGGAATCATTATTTTGTCCTTTGTCGCTTCCCCAAGTTAAAGGTTTCTCTACTCGTGCCACTTTGTAACTTGCTATCCCACTGCCATTACCATGGCCAATGCCATTACCAGTACCATTGCCATTGACATTACCATTCCTTCCGTTATTACCGTTTCCATTGCTCCGACTACTGCCATCACCACTTGTGGGTGTACCCTTACGCTTTGTGGAACCTTCACTGTAATCACTAAGTCATTCGGCAGCAGCCATCGCCTCAGCCACATTTTGCGGTCTTTATCTCTAGACCTCTATTCTCGCCCATAATTTGAGCCCTTCTAGAAAGTAGATCATTTTGTCCTATTCGGCCATATCCTTGATGTCTTACATTAATGCGGCAAACTCTCTCACATACTCACGTACTGCCCCTATGTGTGAGAGATCTCTCAACTTCTTCCGTGCATTATACTCTACATTTTCTGGGAGGAATGCATTCTTCAATTCATTCTTCATCTCCTCCCAAGTCTTGACGGAGCACACATTGCCATCAAACTTGGACCGCCATAACTTGGCATCCCCTATCAAATACATCGAGGCTGTGGAGACCTTGTCCTCATCTGATGTCGTATGCACTACTTGAAAGTATCGTTCAATCTCAAATAAGAAATTCTCAAGTTCTTTGGCATCTCTGTTCCCTTCAAACCATTAGGGATCTGGGACCTTGGCCCTTTGGCTCATGTCACCTGCAGTTGAATTGCCTACAGCCACTTGGACTAGGTTGATGAGACATCTAAGTTCAACCAACTCATTCTTAAGGTCACTCATAGCTTATTTTACTTCATTACTGAGTTCCTTTATGGCATCCGCCAGTTCCTGTTGGGCTTCCTCAATTTCTCTAACACGATCGCTCGTGACCATATGAGCTCTCATGGCAGCTACTGCAGCTTCCAGCTCTTCAAATTTAGCAGGATCCACCGACCCGTTGCTTTGACTTTTAGCCATTTTGAAAGGTAAGTATGCACCACTGTATCCTTCGTTCACAGCCAAGCACCATTGTGCCAAGAAAAGAAAATAATTGTTAGATTCCCATTGATCAAGTTAGGCACTATTGTGCCACAAAACCAACAACACTCTTCTTTTCAACACAACAAGCGCCTCTGAGTTGAACATAAATGAGCACCATATTGAGTTACTTCCCGAGCGACATCATGCTAGGATAATCATTTTGGTTAACGACAGGCACCTCTGTGAACTAATTTCAATATGATTACCAGGCATGCATCATCGATTTACATGTAGTCAACTTCTCAATACTGAAGTAACCATAGTGATTAACGCCAGACACCTCTTGTGTACTGATTTCACTATGACAACCCAGCTAAGACTCCAAGACATATTGAGTGCCTCTACACCCAAACAACCATAGTGCGTAACGTCAATCACCTCTGTGAATTGATGACACTATGTTGAACTCGTTTGCACCTCTGTACGATAAATAATAAGTGCCTCCGCACTTAAACAACCATAGTGGTTAGCGTCAGTTCACCTCTATGTACTGATTCCACTAGGTTCAACTCATTTGGTACCTCTATGCAACAGACATATCGAGCACCGCGTATGCTTCAATGACTATAGTGGTTAACAACAGGCACCTCTGTGCGCTGACTCCACTATAAAACTCACGTGTACCTCTGTGCCACCAATTCCGTAATTGAGCACCACTGTGCTGAAATGAATAAGCGCCACTGTGCTGAGATAATAAGCAAGCACCTCTATGCCCGAAACAATAGTCAGGCACCTCCGTGCTCTAACCAACTCCCATTTTGTTTAACCTTGGTGACTCACCCAACCCACTCCTTTTCTGAGGGCGCTTGGTATGGAGTCCGTCAATCTAACGTCATACAAATTTAAATTCACATCAATCTCGCTCTAATACCACGTGTCACGGCTATACCTTCGTTCACTCGACAAGTATGTCGTGCGGCACTTGAAATGGACATTTCTCGACCAAGTCAGCCCTTTTTCTCTGTGTATCTTCGTTCACTCGGTAAATATACCGTGCGGCACTTGAAAGGGACGCTTCTCGACCAAGTCAGCCTTGTTCTCTGTAGATCTGTTTAAGATAAAGCAAGCAACGCGTCAGTTCTTAAGCCACAACATAATCCCTCAAGCCACAAGTCGATACCGTAGGGCATAGTGGATGCCCATAGTCGACCCCCACCTTCCCTGAAGGAAAAAAGTGGTTTTATTAAATAAAAGAAATATTCGGGTTACAAAAGAAGACTCACCCACACCATCAACTTGGGGAGGTAGGGGCCGCCTCGATGGTGGGTAGGATACGTACATGTACTAGTGGATCAGTCCAAACTCTGCCGATTGTCCACCCCCTACATATATACAAAAATAACTTTATGGAAATGACCAGGGTAGACATTGAAATACTTGAAACGAGGACACTCTTTCCTAACTATGGAAATACAGACTCCTTTCGCTAAACATAACAATGCTTGAAACGAGGATAACTTACCTACCCAACCATCCGATTGTGGCCCTATACAGGGGATGGTCACAACAACTAGCAAGCTCTATCACTAGGTTATAGTACAAAGAATAATACCATAAAGTGATGTAAACATGAGCTCACTAGACAATTTGGCCATTATGCCGAAAGTTCATCTCGAAATGTTGTTTGTTTGTTGGCCCTGCTGCTGGCCAAATGCTGGAGAGGCTTCCCTTGTACTTTTAACCTCGCTCATGAAATGTGTGCTCATTCCATGTGTAAGATGCATATATAACTAATAAGAAACATGGTGTCGGGGCATTTCGAGAATCGAACTCAGGACCTCTCACACCCGAAGCGAGAATCATACCACTAGACCAAATGCCCAATATGGTTTTCTATAATGTTTTATTTTTATTATATTATCAATAAATAGTAAATTTCCAAGAAACGACGCATACCTTTGATGAAGTCTCTTTTGAGAACTGGATTGTTTGTAACCTTTTCTACTAGTGGAATACATAGTGAGGCGCATCTGAGTTGTTTATAGAGGAGCATACAACATAATTCAGAGTTTTGCAGGAATTGATCACAAAATTACATGTCCTAAAAGCCTTTTCTCACATGCTAAGGCTTTGCTTGGTTGGGTGGAAAAGTGGAACGATGAAAGGAGGTGAGGGAAAATGGAAAGAAAATAAGTTTTGGGTGTACTTGGCAAGAAAGAAAAGTGGGAAGAAAGAAAACTAGAGGGCTGATCATTTTCCATGCTCATGTAAAAATAAATCATCCCAAAATTAGAAGGAAAAGAGGAGAGAAAATGTGGGAAATGTGTGATGAGTTCAAAATATGAAATTTTCACAGCTTAATTTTTTTTTCTCCCAATTTTCAACTCTACCAAGCAATGAATGGATGTATTTTCTTTCAATATTCCATCTTTCCTACCAAGCACACCAACGAAAAAATTAGCTTCCCATCCTTTCAATTTTCTTTCCACCCTACCAAACAAATCTTAAGCGAGAATCATACCATTAGGCCAAAGGCCGAATATCAACCCTTACCAAATTATTTTTTTTACTATCAGTTTTGTGGAAATTTGTTTTAACTTATAATGGACTAATTTCACAGCTTATGGCAGATCTATTGTTTCCTGAGGCTTCAAAGATTGCGCAGCATCCCATTTTCTAATGACCATTAATTATTACAGGTATGGCTCTGAGGCTAGCTTGCCCCATGCAAAGATAATTCATACAGCCTAATTTATTTATTTATTTCTCAGGACTTATTAGAAAACGGAACAATCTAAGTCAATAAAGTTATGTTCTATGCTCCTAGAGTTGATTGGGACATTCCAAGAATCAAACTTGGGACCTCTCTCATCCAAAGTAAGAATCATACCACTAGACCGAATGCATCATGTCTGGTTTATAATTATCAGATCATTTCTCCTAGAACTATTAATTTGCAATGGACTCATTCTTGGAAGACAGAAGTTTCCTGAATACCGGTCTCTTACTTTTTGATGTGGTTCAATGTATCACGTCTGGTTTATCGTTATCAGATCGTTTCTTCTAGAATTCCTATTAATTTTCAATGGTCTAATTCTTGGAGGACCGAAGTTTTCCGATCGCTCACTTTTGATGCGGTTCAATGTATCATTGGATGCTATCGGCTTTTGAAATTACATTAGCACCAGGTTACGGCTTTTATCTATATTTTAATACCGGCCTCCAAATCCATAAAGGGAAACTCCATTGGACACTCAACCAACTCCGTGTCATTTAAACCCATCAACCAACTCCGTGTCATTTAAACCTATCCGTCGATCCAGCCCTTGTGCACTCGATTCAATACGCATCACCATTTCCACCTCCTCATCTGTAATTCAATCTCCCGAATTGGTCGGTGTCCCAATCACACGTTCATCAACCTAACATTGTTCATTCCACAACAGATTTACCTACCATAATGGTGATTCCCGTATGTCCGACTGTTGTCGCTGTACATCCATGATCCCAAACTTAAGTTGCTTGCTTGCAGCCTCCATTCTACCATACTCCATACGCTCACTCACATCATTACTCACATGTCCGTTTAATTTCAGCAGTGAGTAATCTGCTTGTTCTCGTCCAACTATGTCTCGTCTCCATCGCTATCAGTTTCGGATTGACAAACCCTCTCACAAGTTTAGCACTACTATAGTTTAATCATTGGCTCAACCTCGGTCACACGTATCCTAAATGACATGCCTTGTACCTCTAATTTTAGAATCTCATCAATGTGCTCCAATTGTGCTATTTCAATGAGGATTTGTCCCCTTTCCAAAGAGTTTGGCTCCAAATTCAGATCATTACATCTAATTAGACTACCCCAAATTGCAACCAAATTTTCAAACGTCCCTAGCGACCATGCATGCATTGACAATCCACTGATTGATAGCTAGACTCTACGATTACCCGCATCAAGTTCCGGCTCCCAATTTCATACTTTTATAAATCATTTGCTCAATGCCACATTAGCAACAACTTTCCTCCTGATTTCCAAACTAGTGAACATCAATAATATTCTAGACCCCACAATACGCATAGATGAGAATCCATCGAATTCAACATCCTTTAATTCTCTCGCTAAAGCCGCAATTTTCATAGGGAGCCTACACCACACTATCGTGCAACACCGGAGAACACCTAATTTATCATTACCAATCACACCTTGTATTGATCGAATTTCAACATGAATTTGTTAAATCCCAGTCCATTTTTCCAATCCCCTTCCCCCTTGCGACCCCATAATATCTTTTTGCTTCCAATAATAGTCCCGCGATATTACGCGCAAAGGCGACGCTAATTCTAGATATATATATATCCACTTATCATTCAACCTTTTGAATACCCGTAATGCCTCTTTCTCCGACACCATACGAACAAAACCAAAATTTGAACCATCTTGTACTCGTTTAATGGGGACAAACACATCGACTACACACGCATGACAATCAAACACTTGTCACACTCTGTAATCACTCATTTTTGTCCGGATTGTAAGTATTATATTATAATAATAATTATATGTGTGCCTATGTATACGAGTCTATGTATTAAAGTTTGTATGTATGCATGTATGCGTAGTATATGTTTGAATGTACGAGTGGTAATATGTTTGAATATTGTATTGTATGCTTGTGCGTGTACGTATTATGATAATTATATTATTGTATGTGAATGTATATGTATAAATATAAGTATGCATGTATTAGTTATATTAATTATTAATATTAAATTGCATGTATGTGTGTATTATTATATGTCGCATGTATTAGTGTGTTAATATATATATGTACGTATATTAGTGTGTTGATATATGTGTGCGTGTTTATTATAAATATTTGTATGTGTTGCTTTATATATTATTATAAGTATTAGTATATATATCATATACGTATCGCATGTGTTTGAATATATGCATTATATTATAATGGTATTATTATTATTCTGTTAATGGGTAATGAGCCAACTAAAACATATCAGATATAATAAAAAACCAAAATATTAATGTCCAAGTCCAAGTTACATAAAACCAAAAAAAATAATTAATGTTTATAGGGCCCATTCGGCCAGACCCAAACCCATCCTAATAACTAAAAAAAACCCTAGAGTATATTAGCCCTAATAATGTCATCCTCTTTTGCAGGTGGCTAAAGGAGGGCCGTTAGATCAAATCCAGATCCAACGGCCATGATCGAAGCTTAAAGACCCTTCAGCTGTCGCGTATGATGCACGCGTGGACTGTCCATCTTTTCACTCGCGCGTGCTGCCCACGCGATTACCCTTCGGTTTACCACTCGCCACGTGGCTCGATCCGGCATTTTCACGTCACTCCCAAGATCTTATCTGGACCTTCGATCTTTAAACGATCTCAGCCGTTGGATCAAATCTGATCCAACGACCAAGATCTATTCTGGCCGAGATAATCATTCCATCTTCCAATCGCCGATCTACGTGGCTACTCTGCCCGTGCCGCCATACACCAAACCGGGCATGCGAAATCAGAAAAAGGGAAAGTCATATCAAACCAATAGTAATAGCAATTATTTTGCTAAACCTTGTAAGCAAAAACAAATCAGAAAGAAAATACCATCTATAGATATGTAATCCACCATTATGTACAAAAAAAAATCAGATTCAGAATCAATAAAAAAAATAAGAGTTTCAATGGTATTTTCCTTTTTTCTTTCTTTTTCTTCCTTGCATGCTTATTCTGAAATAAGAAAATAATAAATAAATAACAAAAAATACACATAGGTTCAGAGTTTACCCTTGTCGCGGTAACGGTCCCTTTGTCGGTGACAAGCCCTCGCCTTTGGCCGATTAGGGTGAACCGGTGAAGGTTCATGCATTCTTTTTTTTTAAAAAGGAAAAAAAAACTTTAAAGGTTTTTCAGTACGATCTATGAAGAAGGGATTGTTTTTAAGCTAAAAGACGTTGGTAAAAAAAGGAAGAGGTTTTGAGGGTTCAGTTTACCCAGATTCCGGCGCCGGTACGACAGCGCACGGCGGTGCTCCACCAAAATCTGGGAAACTAGGGCGGTCATCGGGCGGATAAAAAGAAACCATTTAGAGCATTTTGGATTTGGTTTTGATGGAAAGAGGATAAAAATGAGGGTTTATTAAAATTTTTGTAATTTATAGTCGGTCATATTTTTAAAATAGGGTATTTGTTTTTAAGGACCTCCGCATTTCAGTATTTGCAGTGGTGGTCCTTTCGAATGAGTAAACTATTTCATCAATCCCTCAGTGTTTTCATAACTTTTCAATTTAGTCCCTAGATCACATTAAATCAGATTTTAAACGGGGAAATTACCCTCAAAGTCCCTCCACCCTTTTGTCATTTTCAAATCTTCTCTATCGCATGGGTAAATTCCCTTTCAGGTCCCTAACTTTCAATTAAACCCAAAATCTAGTGTTTTCTTTTATTTTATTTTAATCCTTTTTCTTTATGTATATTTGAATTTCTGCACTCTTATTTTATTTTTATTTAATTCTAGTCACATATTTTATGTTTGATTATTTATATTCGATTCATTATTATGTTGTTTATGTTTAATATGTTCTTGTTCTGATGCTTATTATTAGTTCGATATATTTTATTTATGATTGTTTCTATGTTTTATATTTATGCCTTTTTATCTTATTTTATTTATTATGTTACATTATATTTAATATATGTTGCTAGTATTGTTTTATTTGATCTTTAGCTTTTTTTTGTATATGTATATGTATGTTTAGGAAAATGTATCAATACATATATTTTAATATGTTAGTGTATATATGTATTATGTTATGTATTATATTCTACGTTACATATATTATATTATTTAATTTATGTTGTATTTATATATTATGCATATTATATTTTTGTATAGTAATGCATATTTAACGTTATAATTGTATGTTGTATGGATAGTTTATTTCAATTATGTATATTTACTTTATATGCACATGTGTTTTATTTAATATTTGTTTACTTTTTATTATTTCATGTATTTTAATTTACCGCATTTATTTTATCGCGTTTAGTTTTAGGCCTTTTAATCCTAGTATTCTAGTGGGAGTGACATCCCGGTCTCCGGGTGTCGTCTCTTTTGGTACCGTGGATCGAGACAAAGTTTTAATATTCGATCCTTGTTTTTGGAATTAATTATTAAATTAAACCGATTTTTTTTATTTTTCTTTATAGATACGATACGAATCTATTTGGTACCAATTTTTGGGAGTAGCGGGGTACTAACCCTTCCCTGTGCGTAATCAACTCTCGAACCCAATTAAAATCTCTAGTTTTATTTTCGGTGTCCGGTCTACCTAATCCAAGTGACCGGTGGCGACTCCATTTTTTAAAGATACGGTTTTTTTTATAAAAATTCCCCTTTTTAAAACAAATTTCTAATAAAAGAGGGAAACTTCCCCCTACATATTTTATTAACTTTTCGTAGCGGCATTCAACGCCTATATAGAAAAAATAGTTGCTACAGCATGGCGATTCTGCTGGGGACAAAAAATTTGTTTTAAAAAATGTAAAAAAGAGTTAAGCTCTAATTAGATTCGTATCGTAATTATTCGGAAAAATTTAAATTTGGCTTAATTTAATTTTTAATTCCTAAGTTTTGTTTTCAACATCATATAACAGTCGTAGAACCTTTAGGAGGAGTGGTTACTTCACTTCGTGGGGTTTTCACCCCGTATAGTGTTGTAAGCCATTTCAAGAATTCGGTCCTTATATTTCGTGCGGTTTTCACCTACGTACGGTATAAGAATCGATGTCCAAGTGACAGTTCGAGTACCATTTACTTTAGAATTCAACCGCATATAGTGAGACATGGAGCCTACCTATTAGAGCCATGCCGGTACTCTGTCCGTTTAGCGGATGACCTGTATAAGTTTTGTTTGCATTTTTGTTTATTTGTGTATTGTTTCTAACTGCTTGATTTGAGCCTTTAATTAGCTTTGTTTATTAACCATTTATTATTCTTACCAATCTGACACAATTTTCTTTTTGTGTTTGCCTTTTTTCTTTTTATTTTGTGCATTGCATTTTCATGACATAAAGGTAATTATTTCGCAAGTGACCGTCACTGTAAAAGACAGTCATAATGTACAAGAGGTCTCGTATTCAGATAAATCGAGCAGATCCCAAGTATTATCAAAAGAGTTAAGAGGACGAATCATATGAAGAGTTCGAACAAGATAGGATAGCTGATACTCGTACTGCGGATGAGCGAGACGAAGTACAAGAATTGAAGAAACAAATGGCTGAGATGATGAATTTGATGACTGCTATGGCTTAAGGCAAGGGGTCCGTAGAGCCAGTCAAGAGTCAGAATGAAGATTTCAATAGTCAGAATCCCAACATCGGTAAATACGATAAGTCAAAACCTTTTGTGATTCGCGTCAACAAACCAGTGGGAGGTACATCTAAATCAAGCACCCAGAAAAAGAGATAGGTCTGGAAGAAACCTAAGAAATCGATAATGTGAAGAAGCTTATCCCGAAGCCTGTAAGGTATACTGAGCTGCTTCTAATGCTCATTGAAAGAAACCTTATCACCCCTGTTCGTTCTGTTCCGAAAGAACCACCTTATCCGAAAGGTTATAACAACTAGGTTAGGTACGGTTACCACTTAGGAGGTTCAGGGTACACTATATAGAATTGTCAGGCATTGAAGAACCGAGTTAGGGATCTTGTCATTATGGGAGCATTGACTTTCGAAGATGGAAGGCCCATATTTTACAGTGAGTCGACGAGTACACTAGAGGTAAAGTCGACCAAGAGCCAAGACTCATGGCAAAGGTTGAATGAATACGAGTCAAGTTTTGAGACCAAAGATGAGGGCATTATGGAAGAAGGGCAGTCATCTGAACAACTTAGAAAAGAAAGAGAAGAATTAAGCAAGAAACTAAAGAGTTTACGAGATGAATATCGAAAGCTACACCGCATGTTCCAGAATACTAGTTTGGGTAACACTTTGGAAGAATGGAACAACGATATCCTACAACTAAAGAATAATTTGGGGCATTGGAAGTAGAGAGGCATGACTAGTGAAAATAGAGCCCGATTATTGTCACAAAAGTTAAAAGAAGCCGGGAGCCAGTGCAACATTCTCAAAAATGAGTTAGAAGTCAGTCTAAATATGAACGAAATTCTAAAATCAAATCTACAGTAGAGTGAGAGTGACTTCTGCACATTTCAAACAGAGAATGCAATGCTCAAGGAACAAATAGATGAACTAAGGACTTCCTTACGTACGAGGGAGATTCGTACTGAAGCCTACAGGCAAGATGGTTATGAAAGTGTTGAAAAGGTAACTCTTCAGCTACAAAAAGCCGAGTGAGAAATACAAGAGAAGGACAAATACATGAAGAGTGTCATCACCCAATCATGCAGGGTGGCTCAACAGGTGGCAGATGAGGCCGGTGCAGCTATGCCATTAAGTCAGAATATGAATCCTTCACTGGATCATGAAGGGAAGATGGCTCGTTTGCTAGAAGAGGTCCAAAAGTTAGGGGCTAGGGCTCATCAGTATCTGTAAAATTTACAAGACTGAAATCAGATGTAACAAACCTTTTTGTTTATTGAAAGTTTTTCTACGACGATCACTTTGTGATTAATACCTTATTGCATTCATGTATGCATTTTGTTGATTCGAAAATAGTCCATATTAGGGGATTTTCTATATAAATGAGAAGATGTTCTATAATGTATGGAGATTGATAATACTATGGTGAAAAATAATTTGAGCATAAAGCAGATAGAGAAAAGACAAAAGTGGGGCACCGAGTACGTGATTCGTTCCAAGAAGAATAGCTAACAGAAGCTTGTAGAATATTGTCAATCTTTTGTACAACAGACTCCCTTCCTTTTATAAAAATCCTCCTAAAGGATTATTGATGAATCAACACTTCATTTGCATTCATTCACTTCGATTTGCACTCATTTTTTGATAGTCCATACTTACTGTTTGTTTTTACATTTTAGACATTTATGATGTATTTCATACATGAATAAAATGATAATAAAATTTGTGGGTTCAGTGGCAGTATTCGAGAACCAGTTGAAAAAAGATGGAACAAAGACTGGATCAGTTAGAAGATATAGTTAAGAGAGGGCTCAAGAAGAAGGAAAAAATAAATGCTTTCAATACAAGAGATTTTTGTCTAGTCCTTGACTTGGTCATTCCTTCAGACTTCAAGGCTCAGAGATTCGTGTAGTATGATGACACCAGTTGTCCAAGGGTACACTTGACCATGTTTTACAGAAAGATGGAGGGTTACATTAAGGATGAAAAGTTGCTAATCCACTATACCATGACAGTTTGGTAGGACCCACTATAGTTATGTACAACTAATTGAGCAAAGATCAGATTCCGTCTTGGGGTGACTGTTGCGCGTAATAAGTGCTACGCAATTGTGCAAGTATACACGTTGCAAGTTATAGTATAAAAGATATCGTCTCCACAGGGATTGGTGCCACTTCAAGAATCTAGTCTCTTGCACTGTAAAAAAAGTAAAAACACAAATAAAGGATTATAGGAGTTTTAACTAATAACTAAACTAGAAGGCAATAAAGTAAACGAATGAATGAGACCAAATGAGAGAGATAGGCCAGGTTATCATTAGTTGAGGTGTGATAGCCGATTGGATCGTCTTGGTAAAAGAGTGCACGGGCAACTCATTTGCCGTGGCAACTTGCACAACGGGGTTGCCTTGGCAACTAATCGATGGTTGCCTAGGAGACTAGTTGGGCAACTACTTGGGCGTCTGGCCAGCAACCTTCAAGGTTCGACAGAGCGTTCTTCAATGGTTTCTTCTTATCCCTAAGTCGAAACTCTAGCTACTTGTGCATGCCTTGATAATACATCCCTGCGTGAATCAAGGGTGAACAACAACCAATCTTGCGCTCCTCTTAGCCGTTGAAATCCTTGACTTATTCCTAAGCCGGATTAATCTTCACCATCAATAGATTGAATAAAGATTATATTCATTCGTTTCTTGAATCTAACTCTCCCGATATTAGATAAATAGATGAAGTTACGAGATCCTCTCCCAATTCACTCGCAAACAAGAATAAGAACCAAGAATGAATAAACCTTGAATAGAAAAGTGCAAACTCTTATTACCTAAACAAAAACCAATAGTTTCTCACAACCACAAAACACAATAACCAATGCCAAATAGATTTAGTTCATGGCTAGGTTCCAAAAAAACACAAGATAAATAATCCCTAGCATGAACTCAATCGAACAAGAAAGAAAAAGATGAAGAAGGAAGCTTGTCGAAATCCCCTTGCCCTAGATGCTTGTCAAAAATTCTCTGCTCTTGCTCTCCTTGTAAATTGACGATATGGCCTCTTATTTATAGGGTTAGGTCAAAGTCCTTCTTTGAGGAGGAAGTTAAGTTGGAATTAAATTATCTTTAAAGAATATAATTCTTTATTATAATTATATTCCTACTAGAACTTCTCCTATCTTCTTGAATTTAATTCTTCTTTAATCTCTTCATGGAAATCAAATTCCTTTGGGATTTCGCTTTGCTCCACGTCATCTTGGGCTTGTCTAGTCATCAATTTCGACTACCATATCACCTTGTGCTTTGTAGACAATTGCCCTGGCAACTGGCTCGGCGTCTCCTTCATGCATTGCCCTAGAAACTAGCTCGGCATCTCCTTCATGCATTGCCCTGGCAACTAGCTCTAGTCTTGCTTTGGCAAGTGATCCTGTACATACACACAAAACACACCAAAGCAACATCTTTTCCCACAAAAACTACCAAGTTATGTAATCAAGCTCAACGATGGAAGGAAACATGGATTAATGCATGAATGCCTAATTATGCAACTAATATGAGCCTAAGTCTAACAATAATATGAGTAAAAAGGGTAAGAAAAATAGTACTTTTGAACACTTATCACACCCCCAAACTCGAACTATTGCTTGTCCTCAAGCAATGCAAACTAATAATTACCTGCCAAAACTTTAATTTTCACAAACTTAGCTTTGAACTTGATTTCAATTCTCAGAACCAGGGCACAAAGTATGATTGGCTTTTCATTTTTCGGAAAACTTAGGAGTTACTCTGAATCAAACTATAATGCTTGTGAGTGTGTGCGGAGTTGTGTGCAAGTTGATTTTTCGGATTCTATGCAAACAAGAGGTGTCCAAATTACTTCATTGGGTTCTTTTTAACATGTTTTAACTAGAGCCAGTTTTGGGCACCTCTAGTGTTTTGTTTTTAGTTTTATTCGACTAGAGCCGGTTTCGGGCACCTCTAGCGAAATTTTTTTTAGCACATACTAGAGCCAGTTTCGGGCACCTCTACTGATAAAAAATATTTTAGCACATGCTAGAGCCAATTTCGGGCACCTCTAGCAATCATCCAATTTTTATTCTAATCATCCAATTTGTTAATTATCAACCTAAGTTCACTAGAATTCCTTAAATCAATCAAACCACAACAGTGTTTCATCAAATTTAGCATCATAGTAAAATTCTATGTTTTTCCATGGTTATCCTAGAATAAAAATTCTATCAATTAAGTGCATTGGCAAAGTCATCATCGGATATTCATCAAATCTAAGCAATTCTTGTTCCAACTAAAGGCATGGCAAGCAATTTATGTATCCTAAATGTAATACTTAAGATGAATGTAACTAAACATGGTAACTACTAATAACAATCCCCCCAAACTCGAGTGAGGCATTGTCCTCAATGCAAGCATTAAAGAAAAATAAAAATAACAAAAAATAAAATACATACGAGGACTTACTCCGAGAGTTCGTCATCGTAGATGATTAGTTTCCTTTTGGTCGGTTTCTTGATTCTCTTGCTTGAACGCGATGGTTGTTTTCTTGTTGCCGGTGGTGGAATCAATCCTCGTACGGGGTTGTCCTCATCGTCCTCTTCATCAGTGTCATTGGCTTTTCGCTTGGAGGATTCAATTGGTGTGGTCCTTGTTGGTGCAATGGAGGACTTGTCCGAATCTGAAAAATCAGAAAATGATTCCGTAGGAGTTGATTCAGGCATATGTGCTTTACCTTTGGCTTTTGCAGTGGTTGTCGGGATGTCTTCAGGGTTGGTTGCCGTGGCATCAGCTTGTGTAGGCACGATGTAGGTTGTCGCGGCATCATCTGTTGCGGTTACCATGGCGACTACTTCATTGGGTGTCGGGGCAAGGATCTCGGCAGGAAAGATTGGGAACGGCACGTAACTGTCCGGGTACTTTTCTAGGTTGACTTGGGTGATGGCATTGTTGTGCTCCTTCATGTACCGCATGAACATTAGTTGCCGGTGTTCAATTTGCCTTAGGTGGCTTGCCAATGGTTGCAAGAGTGCTTCAAAGTGTCCCGGGGTTGATGGCCGAGTTGCTCGGGCGTTAGGTGCTTGGGTATTAGGGATTGCCGAGGCGGCAGGAGTTGCCGCGGTAATTGGAGGCCTTGAAGATTTTCCCGGTGTCTCTCCCATTAGCTTTCAGATTTGTGCTTGATTCCAACCGGACTTTGGTAGGGCCTTTTCATCGGTGGACTCACTTGGGACATGCATCTCCTTGCAAAGATTAGAAATTAAGCAAGGGAAGAAAAGAGAACCCTTATCTTTTGAGTTGCATACAAAAATCTCATTACAAATAATTTTTCCAATGTTAATGATGTGATTATGCAAAATATAATGTATGAGCAAAAGACGTGGTATATCAACGGTAGTATTGTGTGTGGTGGGCATTAAAGAAGTTTTAACAAACTTATTCCATAGTTTTGCCTCGGGTTTAAGCCGAAGGCGATTTACCGTGCCCTTGTATTTATCGTCGTTCCAATGAGTTCCCGGTTGAGTGAGTTCTTGAAGCACCTTGTCGAGTTGCTTGGGCGTGATTTGATCAACGAAGGCTTGATGCTCGTCCTTCTCAATGTAAAGCCCGTAAAAGGTGTTGACGTTTTCGGGACTTATGAGTATGGCCTTGTCACGAACAAAAACATAAGGATTATTCGGGTTAGGTGAGTGAGCATAGGATTCCCTTACCCATGAGATGTTGCCCGGTTTCGATTGATGGCAAAAGATTTGCCACTTTTGATGTGCAATACTCTCGAAGATGAATGGTTCAAGGCCGAAATCTTGATGAGAGTTGGAGTATTCAAAGCCTTGTTCTTCATGAATCTTCCAGCTTTCAAACTTGGAGTGAAATCTTTTTTGAACCAGCGGTGTAGCAAACTTCTTGTATCTTGGTTCTTTGGAGGAACTTGGATGAACTAAAAATTTAATCTTGGATGCCATAGATGATCTTGGTTGTGAGTTTTGTAAAACAAATAAAAGAAAAGAAACTAAAAAGTTGCAAGATAAAAAGTAGGAATAGGTTGAGAGTGATGGGTTTTATAGAAAAGATGGGTGGTAAATATGGTGGGTGGGATTAGGGGAAAACGAAAAAAGGGTTTTGGTTTAGGGAGAGGGTGACGGCAAGGGGGTTTGATTAGGGTAAATTGGAGGCTTTATATAAGCCTTAGATTCAGCCCATTAGTTTCCTTGTTGAAGATGTTTTCCTTCTTGGATTAAAATTCCTCTTTATCTTGAACTCCTTTCCTACAATTCAAAGACAAATCAAATAAGGATTAAAATTAAAGATAAACTAATAAAAGAAAATAAATAAAGATGTATAAAGGGATTCTTAAACTTAAAAAGATAAAAAAAAAAAGAAAATCTATCCTAAAAAATAATAATAATCAGAAATAATAAAAAAGTTTGAAAAATAAAATAAAAAAATATTAATCAAAAATAAAAAAATAAAATAAAAATAAATTATCAAAGGGAGAGCATGCTCATGCATCTCCTAAGTTGACCACTTCTTTGTTACGTTCCACATGGGCACCATTGTAGTGCTTCAATCTTTGTCCATTAACTTTGAATTCAAGGTTGTCAGAGATGGACTTGATTATCACAGCACCATGGGAGAATGGTTTGACGACTTCGAATGGTCCCGACCATCTTGATTTTAGCTTTCCCGGGAAAAGTTTTAGCCTAGAATTGAATAAGAGAACTAGTTGCCCTGGCATGAATTGCCGCGAAAATAGTTTCTTGTCATGCCATTGTTTTGTTTTCTCCTTGCAGATTCGTGCATTGTTATAGGCGAGTGCACGAAATTCTTCTATCTCATCGAGGTCCAACAAACGCTTTTGTTCGGCACTTTCCCAATCCATATTCATGGTCTTGATTGCCCAGTATGCCTTGTGTTCGATTTCCACCGGTAGATGGCATGTTTTGCCATAGACAAGTCGGAAGGGGGACATACCTAAGGGTGTTTTGAATGCAGTGCGATATGACCAAAGTGCATCATCTAGTCTTAATGACAAATCCTTCCTAGAGGGATTTACAACTTTCTCGAGTATCCCTTTCAATTCCTGGTTGGAAATTTCTGCTTGCCCCTTGGTTTGTGGGTGATATGCCGTGGCGATCTTGTGTGATATGCCGAAGTGTTGCAACATCTTGGCAATTAGTCTGTTGTCAAAATGCTTGCCTTCGTCACTGATAATTGCTCTCAGCATCCCAAACCGTGTAAATATGTTTTTCTACAAGAATCGTTGCACGGTCTTGGAATCGTTGTTGGGGACTGCAGCTGCCTCGACCCATTTAGACACGTAGTCGACGGCAAGTAGAATGTAGAGGTTACCGAATGAAGATGGGAAAGGTCCCATAAAATTGATCCCTCATACATCGAACAATTCCACCTCGATAATGTTCTGGAGCGGCATCTCATGTCGTCTAGAGATATTGTTCGTCCTCTGGCAACGATCACATTGCTTGTAAAACTCTTGGGCATCTTTGTACAATGTTGGCCAATACAAACCGGATTGCAAAACTTTGGCCGCGGTACGAGTTCCTTCAAAATGTCCTCCATAGGGTGAAGAATGACATTGTCGGAGTACATTCTGTTGCTCTTCTTCAGGGACACATCGCCGTATAACCTGATCTGCACATTGTTTAAACAAAAGAGGCTCGTCCCAAAAGTAATGCTTAGCATCATGGCGGAACCGCTTCTTCCCTTGGTGAGTAATGCCATAAGGTAAAATACCACAAACAAGGAAATTAACTAAATCTGCGTACCAGGGTATTACTGAGGCATGTGCTGCCTTGGCGACTGCTTCAAAAATTGCCGAGGCGTGCGCGTCGAGGGCTGCTGCTGCGTCGAGAGTTGCCGAGGCGTGCGCGTCCATGGTTACCGAGGCGTCGAGGGTTGCCGAGGCATGCACGTCCATGGTTACCGAGGCAACTAAAAGTTGTTCATCCGGGAATGCAGCGCATATCTCTAGATCCGCGTCCTCCTCCCTATTGCGTTCTAAACGTGATAAGTGATCGGCCACTTGATTTTCTGTTCCTTTCCTGTCCTTAATTTCAATATCAAATTCTTTTAAAAGTAATATCCAACAAATCAAATGAGGTTTGGCATCCTTTTTAGCAAATAGATATTTGATTGCCGAATGGTCCGTATGAACAATTACCTTTGTACCAATCAAATAGGATCGGAACTTGTCAAATGCGAAAACTACAGCTAGTAACTCTTTCTCCGTTGTTGTGTAATTCACTTGAGCACTATTAAGAGTTTTATTAGCGTAGTATATCACATGGAAGGTCTTACCTGTGCGTTGGCCTAAGACTGCTCCTACCGCGAAATTACTTGCATCACACATGAGCTCAAAAGGCAGCGTCCAATCTGGTGGAACGACAATGGGTGTTGAGGCAAGCTTTTCCTTTAGGGTTTCAAATGCTTGGGTGCAAGAATCATCAAAATCAAAGACTTTATCCTGTTCAACCAAATTGCACAAGGGTTTAGTGATTTTAGAAAAATTATGAATGAATCTCTTGTAAAAACCTGCATATCCAAGAAAGCTTCGAATTCCTTTAACCGAACTTGGTGGAGGTAATCTCTCGATCACGTCCACCTTGGCTTTGTATACTTCAATTCCCTTGAATGAAATCTTGTGGCCGAGCATTATTCCTTCATCTACCATAAAATGGCATTTCTCCCAATTGAGGACTAAATCAGTTTCTTCACATCTTGCCAACACCCTCTCTAAATTGCCGAGACAGCTGTCGAAGTCATTACCAAAAACAGAAAAATCATCCATGAAGATCTCAAGGAAGTCTTCGACCAAGTCTGAAAAGAGTGCCATCATGCATCTTTGGAAGGTTGCCGGGGCGTTACACAATCCGAACGGCATCTTTCGGAAGGCATAGGTACCGTATGGGCATGTGAAGGTTGTCTTTTCTTGATCTTCTGGTGCTATGGCAATTTGATTGTAACCTGAATAACCATAAAGAAAATAATAAAAGGGTTTACCTGCAAGACGGTCAAGCATTTGATCAATAAAGGGTAATGGGAAGTGATCTTTCCTAGTGGATTTGTTTAGCTTTCGATAATCCATACAAACCCTCCAACCGGTCACAGTCCTGGTTGGAATGAGTTCATTGTTTTCATTACTTACCACCGTTATACCTCCTTTTTTCGGAACACATTGTACCGGACTTACCCATGTACTATCAGAGATAGGGTATATAATGTCGGCGTCAAGCCACTTGATGATTTCTTTCATTACAACCCCTTTCATGGCATGATTCAGTCTCCTCTGAGCCTCAATTGAAGGTTTGTGATCATCTTCCAACAAAATCTTGTGCATGCACACTGCCGGGCTAATTCCCTTCAAGTCGGCAATTGTCCACCCTATTGCCTTTTTATATAGCTTCAACATCTTGATCAGCTTCTTTTCCTGCTCAGACTGTAACTTAGAAGAAATAATTATAGGCAATGTATTATCGGTTCCTAAGTATGCATATTTTAGTTTCTCTGGCAATTGTTTCAACTCAAGAATCGGTGGTTGTTCAATAGAGGGTTTTTCGTGTTTACCTTCCTTACCTAAGTAATCCAGTGGTTCAAAGTATGTACCTGGTTGATTGACTAGCCAATTTGCCTCTTCTTGTTGTTCCTCATCGACCGGTTCTTCATACTCCTCAGGTTCCTCTTGATCGGCAATGTAGTTACCGAGGCAACTAAATTCCTCGTCGAAGTTAAACTATGCCGTGGCATGAAGAAGTTGGCATTCTTCTGGATCATCGGCATGCTTTAGTGTTTGGAACACATTTAGTTTAACTTGCTGGTCATTCACCCTCATTGTGAGTTCTCCCTTTTCAACATCGATCAAGGTTCTCCCTGTTGCTAGGAGTGGTCTCCCGAGAATGATAGGTGCATGCTCATCTGCTTCACAATCCAAAACAATAAAGTCAGCGGAAAAAAATAAATTTATCAACTTTTACCAGTATGTCATCGATTTTTCCCTCTGGATGCACATAGGATCTGTCGGCTAGCTGTAGCATAATTGTTGTAGGTCTTGCCTTCCCGATTCCTAGTTTCTGGAAAACTGATTTAGGCATCAAGTTTATGCTAGCCCCAAGGTCTCATAATACTTTCCCGACATAGTGATTTCCAATGGAACAGGGTATTGTGAAACTTCTGGGATCCTTCAACTTGGGTGGCATACGATTGTGCAACATTGCCATGCATCCCTCTGTTGCGGCAACTGTTTCAAACTCTCATAGCCTTGTTCTCTTGGACACAATGTCTTTAAGAAACTTGGCATAGTTTGGCATTTGTTCAATTGCTTCCTCCAATGGCAAGTTGATGTGGACTTGCTTTAGGATATCAAGAAACTTCTTGAATTGATATTCTTGCTTTTGTCGCTTCAACCTTTGTGGGAATGGTGGTGGAAGTCAGATATCTTCGATCCTTTCATTGGTTTGAAACCTGATTGACGGCATTGCAGGGACAACTGAAGTTGCCGAGGCATTATCAATTGGGGTTGCCGAGGCATGCTTTTCACAAGTTGCCGAAGCATCCTTATCGTCGGTTGCCGAGGCATGCTTATTGCCGGTTGCCGAGGCAATTCCTGGTTCAGCATCTGAGGCTTTGCTGCTAGGTTCGTCTTGATCTTTTTGTGGAGTTTTGTTTGATGAGCGGGTTTGAGCCTCTCTAAGTTGTTGGCCACTTCTAGTGGTGATTGCCTTACATTGCTCATGGCCAGTTCCTCTTGCGACTTCAGTATCGTTAGGTAAACCTCCTTGCGGTCTAGTATTCAGATTTTGAGCAAACTGTCCGACTTGATTTTCCAATGATTTGATTGTTGCCTCTTGGTTTTGCAATCTCATCTCGATCCTGTTAATAAAAGCATCAGTTATTTTTATGAAGTTACTATTCTCAGCCATATAAGGTTCAGTTTTCATCATAAAGGCATTTAGAGAATTTTCCAAAGAACTAGATGTTGTCGGTTGTTGCTGCGGTAACTGTTGCCGTGGCATATTCTGCTGAAATCCTGATGCTTGTGCATTCTGATTGTTCTAGTTTAGAGCATTGTTGGGATTACTCCATGAAAAATTCGGGTGCTTCTTCCAAGCTGGATTGTATGTATTGGACATCACATTGTTGTTCTGATTGTAATTCCCCACATAGAAGCTGGATTTCGGATTCTGCATACATTCAGAAGAATCATGGTTATCACCACATAACTTACAAAAAGAATCCATTACCTTGACTTCATGTGTGTTGTTTGGTTTTTGCATGTTCTGGACCATCTTGGTTAAAGTGGCCAATTGTGTCGAAATTGAATCTGATGATCCTAGTTCATAAATTGTGGCTTGGCGTCTAACTCCTCCTCTTCTAGTAGAGGGGAATTGATAATCATTCTTGGCCAGCCTGTTTAGAATTTGCATTGCTTCCTCCGGTGACTTATCTAGGAGTATGCCATTTGCCGAGGCATCTAGCATCATCCTTGTTGGTATATTCACGGCATTGTAAAACATTGTTACTTGAGTCCACACCGGGAATCCGTGTAGGGGGCATTTGTGTAGAAGTTCTCTATATCGCTCCCAAGCCTCGTACATGGATTCATCATCTGCCTGCCGAAAAGAAGTAACATCGTTACGAAGCTTATCAGTCAAATTTGTAGGATTAAACCAAGCAAGGAAATCACGACAAAGATCGGTCCAAGATGCTATTGATCCGGCAAGAATGCTATTCAACCATGCTTTCGCCCTATCCCTCAGTGAATAGGGGAATAATCTTAATCGTAAGACATCGGGGGTGACTCCGTGTATTTTGAACGAGTTGCAAATCTCGAGCAAAGATTTCAGATGTTGTCGTGCATCTTCAGTTATTGAGCCGCCAAATTGACCAATTGTGTTGATCATATTAAACATTACCGGTTTTAACTCAAAGTGGTCGGCTTCAATTTTAGGTGCGACAACTCCTGGATTAAGTCCATCAAGATCTTCTTCAAGATAGTCTCGAATAGTTCTGTTTCGTGCAAGAATCACTCCTCCTCCAGCTGGAACATCTTGATTCATATTGCGGTCTTGATTAGCCATTGCTACTTTTATCCTTCCTCTAAGTCTTTGTAAGGTTCGTTCGATTTCTGGATCAAAGGGATATTCTGGTGTAGTCGGTCTCGCCCTGGTCATATACCAATGCAAAACCAAAGTTTATTAGCCCCTTTGAATCTTACATAAGAAAAGTAAAAAGAAAGTGCAAGAAAATAAAAACAAAGTCGCTATTGCCAATCCCCAGCAACGGCGCCAAAAACTTGTTGCGCGCAATAAGTGCTACGCAATTGTGCAAGTATACACGTTGCAAGTTATAGTATAAAAGATATCGTCTCCACAGGGATTGGTGCCACTTCAAGAATCTAGTCTCTTGCACTGTAAAAAAAAGTAAAAACACAAATAAAGGATTATAGGAGTTTTAACTAATAACTAAACTAGAAGGCAATAAAGTAAAAGAATGAATGAGATCAAATGAGAGAGGTAGGCCAGGTTATCGTGAGTTGAGGTGTGATAGTCGATTGGATCGTCTTGGTAAAGGAGTGCACGGGCAACTCAGTTGCCGTGGCAACTTGCACAACGGGGTTGCCTTGGCAACTAACCGATGGTTGCCTGGGCGACTAGTTGGGCAACTACTTGGGCGTCTGGGCAGCAACCTTCAAGGTTCAGCAGAGCGTTCTTCAATGGTTTCTTCTTATCCCTAAGTCGAAACTCTAGCTACTTGTGCATGCCTTGATAATACATCCCTACGTGAATCAAGGGTGAACAACAACCAATCTTGCGCTCCTCTTAGCCGTTGAAATCCTTGACTTATTCCTAAGCCGGATTAATCTTCACCATCAATAGATTGAATAAAGATCATATTCATTCGTTTCTTGAATCTAACTCTCCCGATATTAGATAAATAGATGAAGTTACGAGATCCTCTCCCAATTCACTCGCAAACAAGAATAAGAACCATGAATGAATAAACCTTGAATAGAAAAGTGCAAACTCTTATTACCTAAACAAAAACCAATAGTTTCTCACAACCACAAAACACAATAACCATAGCCAAATAGATTTAGTTCATGGCTAGGTTCCAAAGAAACACAAGATAAATAATCCCTAGCATGAACCCAATCGAACAAGAAAGAAAAAGATGAAGAAGGAAGCTTGTCGAAATCCCCTTGCCCTAGATGCTTGTCGAAAATTCTCTCCTCTTGCTCTCCTTGGAAGTTGACGATATGGCCTCTTATTTATAGGGCTAGGTCAAAGTCCTTCTTTGAGGAGGAAGTTAAGTTGGAATTAAATTATCTTTAAAGAATATAATTCTTTATTATAATTATATTCCTACTAGAACTTCTCATATCTTCTTGGAATTTAATTCTTCTTTAATCTCTTCATGGAAATCAAATTCCTTTGGGAGTTAGCTTTGCTCCACATCATCTTGGGCTTGTCTAGTCATCAATTTCGACTACCATATCACCTTGTGCTTTGCCGACAATTGCCCTGGCAACTGGCTCGGCGTCTCCTTCATGCATTGCCCTAGCAACTAGCTCGACATCTCCTTCATGCATTGCCCTGGCAACTAGCTCTAGTCTTGCTTTGGCAAGTGATCCTGTACATACACACAAAACACACCAAAGCAGCATCTTTTCCCACAAAAACTACCAAGTTATGTAATCAAGCTCAACGATGGAAGGAAACATGGATTAATGCATGAATGGCTAATTATGCAACTAATATGAGCCTAAGTCTAACAATAATATAAGTAAAAAGGTTAAGAAAAACAATACTTTTGAACACTTATTAGTGACCTAGCCAACGCCTTTTTAAGTCAATACAAATATACCTTAGACTTAACTCCAAGTCGGCAATTTCTTCAGAGCATAAAAATGAGACCAGGTGAAAGCTTCAAGAATTACGCTCTGAGGTGGCAAAGTTTGGCGGCCCAAGTTCAGCCTCTCATTACCGAAGAGGAAATGACTCCCTTATTTCATGCAACTCTCCATATTCCTTTCTTCGATATGATGTTAGAGAAATTGAGAAGCAAAATTGAGGACTTCTTGGCAGTGGGAGAGAGAATAGAGTAAGCCATCCAAGAAGGAAAATTGGGGCCTAAGTCTAAAGACCAAACCAATGAGGAGATAGAATGTGTCAAAGAGATAAATGAGTTTCGCCTCTATAGCACTTATAATCGTAAGAGAAGAAGGCCCGATAATCCTTTTGAGTCATCAAGAAAAATTCCCCGAACGAGCACAGACTTAGAGATATATGGGGTATCTATTATAGACATATTTCCTCATCTAGTTGAAAGTTGCTATCTCACTCCAAGACTGATGAAAATCATACCTGACCTATTCGCTCATAGTTTTGACCCGGATAACACCTGTGATTTCTATATGGGGGCACCGGGGTATCCTGCCAAGAAGTGTAGACCGTTGCTGGAAGAAATTAGGAACTTGGTCAACGAAGGAGTTCTGACACAAGATTTGATCCAGCAGTGGAAAACAAAAAAATTGGGGCAAGACTGTGTAGCAGCAAGAAGGCCAGAATGAGATGGTCTATATGCTTGAATGTCTCACCTTTTTTTGCAATAGTGGCAGTTTGATTTACCATATATTTTTTGATTTCTTTCCTTTTGAACTGTATATAGAAAAAAAGCCACCGGGTTAGGCCCAAAGACAGTGAGAATATTTTATAAAGACATGTGTTTGTTTATTTTTGTCAAAATGAAAATCGTATTATTTGGAAAACATTTTTGCTTTTGCATTCTTTGATTATTTATATTTTTAATTCATTACCATGGGGTAGTTTTTGTTCTCCCATACGCATATATACGTATTCATGAAAAAACATACACATGAACATAACATTTTACCCTTTAATTTAGATTCACAGATCAATTCTAAGCTATTTATATTTTGAGAAATTGAATACCGTGGGGATATTACGAATATGGTATCCTTTAGTCCATTTAGGCCGACAGAGGAACAAAACGAGTGTCTAGATAATGGGCAGTTCCCATTCTAGGAAAATCCCCTCTCAGGCACTTGTCGTTTAAAATCCTTGAATCGAGTATTGACCCTAAACTTCTATCCCCTGAAGACTTTCTCTTGATGTCTATGAACGGGATGATGAATGGCATTATTCCACTTTTCAAGTAAGGAGAAATAAGACTAGATATTGGATACAAAGGCCATAGAAACACCAGAAGGAAGAGATCAGAGACAATATCAGGTTCAACGAGTAAACCAGATGAAGAAAGAAAATGCCAGGCAGAGAACTGAAGCAATAAAGAGTGAGTATAATAGACTTAAGAGTGCAATAAAAAGAAGGCACATGAAGAAGTTCCTAGCCAATAAGCATCAATTCAAGAGACTCATAGAGAATCGACTGTTTCTATATAGAAATAAATGTTAGGGTCTAATACAGACACAATAAAGAAAAGATTGGAGACTGAAGATCCAAAATAGTTATGCTAAAAAAAAGAGAAAGAGAAAGAAGGAAGAAAAAAGAAAAAAAATAAACAAATAAAAAAAGAGAAGAGAAAAAAAGAAAAGAGAAGAAAAACATGAGTGCACCGAGATCCAATGGTGCAAGAATGAGTTTTGATAGAAAAACGAGTAAAGGATTTCGACGTGATCCTCCCCTCAAAAAATCCTAATTTTGGAAGAACCATGAAAGACCATTCACCTTTGTATGAGAAACATTAATGCCGACCAGAATACAAGTCGGCCAGAAGATCCAGGAAATGACCTTTAGGGTGAAAACCCAGAGAAGGGCAGTCTAGAGTGATCCTAAAGTAAAAGAAAAAGAAAATAAAAAGTGATATGCCTGAGCATGTTAGCATCAATGTCTGGCCAGTACGCCGATCAAAAAATACAGAAGGAGAAAATGAACTCTAGGGTGAAAACCCAAAAAATGGGCAGTCTAGAATGATCCCGAAAATAAATAGAAAATAGTATCCTATACGAGCAAGTTAAGCGTAGAATTGAGGCTTTAAAGAAAAGATCCCATAGAATTTATATGAAATCCCCCATTCAAATAAATATCAGTTTTGAGGAGTTATAGAAGATCGATCACCTTAATTAGAAAGCAAACGACGATGCCGACAAAAATTCAAGTCGATCTAAAGATAGAGAAAGAAAATGAAATCTAGGGTGAAAACCTAAAAACGGGCAGTCTAGAGTGATCCGACGAATGAAAGAGAAGAAAATACTTCATACAAGCATATGTTGATCAATCGGGTGCAAAAGCATGACACATGGTCTACAGTACAAGCCTCTAAAGACCATTTTGATCATTTATAGATATCTAAATGAGATAGTCTTCAGATTACGTCCCGCCTATAAGGGTTAACCTTTTTTCAGGGAACGTCAAACCTCGAAGTGCCTGATCGACACCCAAATGAGGAAAGGACGAGGGGCATAATGAGTGACGAGATCAAGAGAGCCACCTTAAATGGGCTAGAAAATAGGTATGGGAAGTGTTCCTCTTGAAAGCCTAAATGGACTAGAAGAGCCATACATATGCTTACATCACCGATATAGACTAGATTTTCTAAACATACAATTCTGCTAGTGGGACTAAACATTAGTTTTAAAAAATGTCTAAACCCAAAAAAAATCAATTATTCTGCATATTTACGACTTGTTCCAAACATTAGTTTTCAAAAATGTTTGAGCATGTTTTCTCCAAATTTTAATTCTTTGAGTACTTCCTCCATGCATTAGGTATTTTTTTCAAATTTTAATTCTTTACACCTTTGTCATTTACTTCCAAACATCAATTTTTGAAAATGTTTGGCATTCTTTTCTAAACTTTGATTTTTAAGATATCTATAATGTTTCTCAAGCATTAATTTTTTAAATATGCTTGACATTTTATCCAAGTTTATTTTTGGAAATGACTGTCTTTTCGTTAAAATTTTAAAGTATAGGGACCGAGAGTTGGTTACTTCTCAGACGCTATAAGAAGATTTGATTTTAGAAATGAGTTCATGGCATGAGGGCATTTTGCCCGCCCTAATGTTGAGACAGATCAAGACTCTAAATGTTTGGTCAAGAAATTAGAAGTTGTTTAGCCCAGAGATTAGATGGGGCAATGTGGAGGCGAGAAAAATGGTAAAAGTCCCTATTTGAGGATAGAATGGAAACCAGAAGAAAGATTTGCAAAGTGGGTAGAGACCCCAAAGAAGAAGAAGAGAGTTACTCGCACACGAGAGATAAGAGCGTGGGTATTTGATTGATAAAGATTGATAAAATGAAGATTAATGAGCATACTATAGAGAAATAAAATGAAGAAATCCAAAGAATGACTTTCAGGGAATAGGATTTCAAAAAAAAAGAAGAAGAAAAGAAAATAAGAAAAAAAAGAAACAAGAAACAAGAAGAAAAAGAAACAAGAAGAAAGAAAAGAAACAAGATAAGAAAAAGAGTTTTACATTGCATGCATCATATAAATAGGGTCATGCTAATTGAAAGGCATTTTGCTTGTGTTTAAACAGATATTTGAAGATTTCCAAAGATTTTGATTTGCAGCTTTATGTTGAAGAAGCAGATTTTATTGAAGATTTATACCGGTAGCCATTTTAGGCGTGAATCCAGATTTTAATGAAGATTGGTAGCCATTTTCAGCGTAAATCCAGATTTTAAGTCTTTCGGGCTATTAGTAAGTCCTTCGGACATGGTGATAAAACCTTCGGGCTATCAGTAAGTCCTTCGGACACGGTGATAAAACCTTCGAGCCACTGGTAAGTCCTTCAAGCATGGTGATAAGACCTTCGGGCCATCAGTAAGTCCTTCGGGCATGATGCTAACCTTATTGTGATATCAAGACTGGTAAGAACCGGTACATCATTTTAAGGGATATTGGTAGCCACTTTCGACGTGAATCCAGATTTTAAGTCTTTCGGGCCATCAGTAAGTCCTTCGGGCATGGTGATAAGACCTTTGGGCCATTAGTAAGACCTTCGGGCATGATGTCAAGCTTTCCTTTTGAATGTCAATATGAGTACAAATCAAGGCATTGAAGAGATTAAAGCTTGAAGAGATGGTCTAGGAAGAGCGGAAAGTTCTAGAAGAACCCGTGATTGCGAGGCCAACACCAGGAAAGTAAGACAAAAATGAGTGTTTTTGGTCTTTGCTTTGTTCTCGTTTCACAAGAACAAGCAAAGAAGGGCAACTATAATCACTCATTTTTTCTGGGTTGTAAGTATTATATTATAATAATAATTATATGTGTGGCTATGTATATGAGTCTATATATTAAAGTTTGAATGTATGCATAGTATATGTTTGAATGTACGAGTGGTAATATGTTTGAATATTGTATTGTATGCTTGTGCGTGTACGTATTATGATAATTATATTATTGTATGTGAATGTATATGTATAAATATAAGTATGCATGTATTAGTTATATTAATATTAATATTAAATTGCATGTATGTATGTATTGTTATATGTCACATGTATTAGTGTGTTAATATATATATGTGTACGTACATTAGTGTGATAATATATGTGTGCTGTTTATTATAAATATTTGTATGTGTTGCTTTATATATTATTATATGTATTAGTATATATATCATATACGTATCACATGTGTTTGAATATATGTATTATATTATAATGGTATTATTATTCTATTAATGGGAAATGAGCCAATTAAAACATATCAGATATAATAAAAACCCAAAATATTAATGTCCAAGTCCAAGTTATATAAAACCCAAAAAAATAGTTAATTTTTACAGGGCCCATTCCGCCAGACCCAAACCCGTCCTAATAACTAAAAGAACCCTAGAGTATATTAGCCCTAATAATGTCATCCTCTTTTGCAGGCGGCTAAAGGAGGCCGTTGGATCATATCCAGATCCATCGGCTATGAACGAAGCTTAAAGACCCCTCAGCTATCGCGTATGATGCACGCGTGGACTGTCCATCTTTCCACGCGCGCGTGCAGCCCACGTGCTGACCCTTCGGATTACCACTCGCCACGTCGTCACTCCTAAGATCGCATCTGGACCGTCGATCTTCAAATGATCTCAGCCGATGGATCAGATTCAACGACCAATATCTAATCTGGCCAAGTTAATCATTTAATCTTCCAACCGCCGATCTACGTGCCTGCTCCGCCCGTGCCGCCGTACACCAAACCGGGCATGCGGAATTAGAAAAAAGGGAAAGTCAGATCAAACCAACAGTAATAGCAATTATTTTGCTAAACCTTGTAAGCAAAACAAATCAGAAAGAAAATAGCATATATAGATATGTAATCCACCATTATGTACTAAAAAAATCAGATTAAGAATCAATAAAAAAACAAGATTTTCAGTGGTATTTTCCTTCTTTCTTTCTTTTTCATCCTTGCATGCTTATTCCGAAATAAAAAATAATAAAAAATAACAAAAAAATACATAGAGGGTTCAGAGTTTACCCTTGCAGCCGTAAAGGTCTCTTTGCCGGTGACAAGCCCTCGCCTTTGGCTGATTAGGGTGAACCAGTGAAGGTTCATGCATTCTGTTTTTTTTTTAAAGGGGAAAACTTTAAAGATTTTTCAGTTCGAATCTATGAAGAAGGGTTTGTTTTTAAGCTAAAAGACTGTGGTAAAAAAGGAGGAGGTTTTGAGGGTTCAGTTTACCTAGATTCTGGCGCCGGTACGGCGGCGCATGGCAGTGCTCCATCGGAATCTGGGAAACCAGGGCGGTCATCGGGCGGATAAGAAAAAACCATTAAGAGCATTTTGGGTTTGGTTTTGATGGAAAGAGGATAAAAATGAGGGTTTATTAAATTTTTTGTAATTTATAGTCGGTCCCTATTTTTAAAATGGGATATTCATTTTTGAGGACCTTCGCGTTTCAGTATTTGCAGCGGTGGTCCTTCCGCATGGGTAAACTATTTCATCAATCCCTTGGTGTTTTCATAACTTTTCAATTTAGTCCCTAGATCGCATTAAATCAGATTTTAAACGGGGAAATTACCCTCAAAGTCCCTCCGCCCTTTTGTCATTTTCAAATCTTCTTTGCCGCATGGGTAAATTCCCTTTCAGGTCCCAAAAATTTTAATATTCTTTCAATTAAACCCCAAATCCACTGTTTTCTTTTATTTTATTTTAATCCTTTTTCTTTATGTATATTTCAATTTCTGCACTCTTATTTTATTTTTATTTAATTCTAGTCATATATTTTATGTTTGATTATTTATATTCGATTCATTATTATGTTGTTTATGTTTAATATGTTCTTGTTCTTATGCTTATTATTAGTTCGATATATTTTATTTATGATTGTTTCTATGTTTTATATTTATGACTTTTATCTTATTTTATTTTTTATGTTACATTATATTTAATATATGTTGCTAGTATTGTTTTATTTGATCATTAGCTTTTTTTTGTATATGTATATGTATGTTTAGAAAAATGTATCAATACATATGTTTTAATATGTTAGTGTATATATATATATATATTATGTTATGTATTATATTCTACGTTACATATATTATATTATTTAATTTATGTTGTATTTGTCACGGGGCTAGACTTCTGAACCAGCCCGACGTGCGGCCTTAGTCGAGTCCTTAAGACAAACGACTAAGTAAGCCTGAATCCTCGACCCGAAAGATCGGCTACGAAGAACTCTGAAAGAACGCAAAGAACAAGAGAAGAACAACTTAGAGAATTTAGAGTGAATGCGCTCTCTATTACTCAAGAATAGATGAAAGAATGGATGATTACAACTGAGGTGGGGAGGCCTCTATTTATAGTTGAGTCCCCTCTAATCCGGCGGTCCCTACTGATTTACATCAACGGCCTAGATACAACTCTACCAACCACAAGGCATAATTCCAAGAATATTCCTTAGCTATCTATGGAAAAAATCTCCTATGTTCACATAGGTGTGGATGGATAAGCCTTCTTGGATATTCCCACGGATCAGGCCAGTCTGGTGGTCTCTTCAAGCCCAAAGTGTGCCTCAGAACCTCATGGACACCTTGGTGTGCACCCTGTGGTGCTAATGACTCGGACCTGGGTTCACGGCCCGTGACATTCTCCCCCACCAAACTTGGCGACGCCCTCGTCGCTGCTCCGGAATGAAGTCGGCAACGATCCTGGGACCTCCTTGGCACCTTAGCTTTCTCCCAACTCTGAATCGGGCTTGGTTGTCCCCCCATAAGGACCGTTCTTCCCATAAAGAGCACCTGACTCGTGCTGGGTTGTCCACCCATATGGACTCCTCGCTTCGGTTGCTGCCGCCATGTAACATCGCTCGTCGAACCACCTCGCACATCTTGACCGTAGGAACTCTTTCCTAGCAGCTGGGATTTGTCTCCACTTGGATCACCATGACCCTCGAACAAAGGTTTGGATGCCGCATTTGAACTTTTACCATCTGATGGGTTAGGTTTTCTCCTGCCTACACCCAACAAACCGGACAAATCAAAACCAAAAACTAAAGATTGTGTTCGAGATGTACCTTCTTCGGGATGAACTCCCTCGCATTCACTCTAAAATGCATCGGCCCTTCTACATCTTTGAAGTCCGACGCCCCATTTTGTATTGCCACTTCTTTCTCCACGAAGTTCAATGCACCCTCCACCTTGCCCAACGGTGGCTCTTCACATAACGAATCGAGCTTCAAAGCCTTGCTCTCTTCGGGCTCGTCCTGTACCTTGGATTGCTTGATTCTATGTGGGCAATCACGCCAATGATGTGGCTCCATGCAATGAAAACACTTCTATTGTACTTTCTCCTCCCTCGTCTTGACTCTGTCGGGGCAATCGAGCCAACTGGGTGGCCCCTTACAACGAAGACACTTTCGCTGCACCTCCGGCTTGACCGTTATGGATGAAACAATCATGCCAGCTCTAGCTTCCCTTTTCACAGACTCATCATTTACCTTGATGGCTGAAAGGTCGGCTTCCTTGGAACAATCCTTTGACCAATGCTCGCCGTCACAATAGAAGCACCTCCGTGGCTTCATTTCCCATGGTCGGACTAGCATCCTGGGCTTGTTCCACCTCGATGGCTTTTCCCCACCATGCGAAGTCCCATCCATCTTTGTCGAAGCCTGCACCTCGGCTCCAACCGCATCACTCCGTCCTTCCACTTTGTCCGTCATGCTTGATATGCCTTCTACTCCCCCCTCCTGGTCCTTCACCTCGAGGCTCTCCTTGGCACTCACGAGGCTTTTCCTCTAGAACCTGGTGGTTTCGAACTTGGCCCATATCTTCTCACACGACGCCACAAAGTCTCTATGCCTTTGGGTCCTTCCTTCGACAGCCTGAGCCTCATCACCCTTCTGTGCTGCAGCGTTTCCTCCTTTCCTTGTCGCCATCTCCAACAATGCCTTCCACGAACACTCGATTCACCAACCGTGGCTACGAACCGTAGGCTCTGATACCAACTGTCACGGTGCTAGACTTCTGAACCAGCCCGACGTGCGGCCTTAGTCGAGTCCTTAAGACAAACGACTAAGTAAGCCTGAATCCTCGACCCGAAAGATCGAATTCCGAAGGCACCGATGAACGCAAGATCGTTCTTAGCGGAAGCAAACTATGAGATCGGCTACGAAGAACTCTGAAAGAACGCGAAGAACAAGAGAAGAACAACTTAGAGAATTTAGAGTGAATGCGCTCTCTATTACTCAAGAATAGATGAAAGAATGGATGATTACAACTGAGGTGGGGAGGCCTCTATTTATAGTTGAGTCCCCTCTAATCCGACGGTCCCTACTGATTTACATCAACGGCCTAGATACAACTCTACCAACCACAAGGCATAATGCCAAGAATATTCCTTAGCTATCTATGGAAAGAATCTCCTATGTTCACATAGGTGTGGATGGATAAGCCTTCTTGGATCTTCCCACGGATCGGGCTAGTCTGGTGGTCTCTTCAAGCCCAAAGTGTACCTCAGAACCTCATGGACACCTTGGTGTGCACCCTGTGGTGCTAATGACTCGGACCTGGGTTCACGGCCCGTGACATATTTATGTATTATGCATATTATATTTTTGTATATTAATGCATATTTAACGTTATAATTGTATGTTGTATAGATAGTTTATTTCAATTATGTATATTTACTTTATATGCACGTATGTTTTATTTAATATTTGTTTACTTTTTATTATTTCATGTATTTTAATTTACCGCATTTATTTTATCGCGTTTAGTTTTAGGCCTTTTAATCCCGGTATTCTAGTAGGAGTGATATCCCGGTCTCTGGGTGTTGTCTCTTTTGGTGCCGTAGATCGAGGTAAAGTTTTAATATTCGACCATTGTTTTTGGAATTAATTATTAAATTAAACCAATTTTTTTATTTTTTTTATAGATAAGATATGAATCTATTTGGGACAAATTTTTGGGCGTAGCGGGGTGCTAACCATTCCCCGTGCGTAATCAACTCTCGAACCCAATTAAAATTTCTAGTTTTATTTTTGGTGTCTGGTCTACCTAATCCAAGTGACCGGTGGTGACTCCATTTTCTTAAAGATACAGGTTTTTATAAAATTCCTCCTTTTTAAAACGATTTTCTAATAAAAGAGGGAAACTTCCCCCTACATAATATTTTATTAACTTTTCGTAGCGACCTTCGACGCCTATATAGAAAAAATAGTCGCTACACACTCCCTTCCAATGTATTTGATTCGACAAATTACCTACGAAGATGGTCCAACATTGCCAGCCGCGGCAGCTGCTCTCTATTTCGTTACTGGACTGGACTAATTAGTCAACCAAAGGATTTAAAATTTTGGATTGGGGAAGGGAGTCTCCCCACAAAATCTTTTTCTTAACCCTTAACCCAAAATTTAAATCAAAAAAGCAAATCCCATATGAAAATCCTAACCCTATTCAAAATTAAAATCTCTTAATAGAAAATCAAATATTATTTGTTTAAACGCATTTAAATTGCATTCTCCAATGTAGCAAAAAAAAAATCGAATTCTCTAAAAATATTGCAGCAACCAGGGATGGAATTAGGATAGCATTGTGGGAGGAGTCAAATTACCTAGGGACCCTATTAGGGATGGTAACAGGTAGGGTCGGGCTGGGTTTTTGGCTGACCCAACCCGACCCGAAAATTTAAAACCTCGACCCGACTAGAGTTTATCCCCGATCCGACCCGACATAATAAAAGTATAACTCGACGCCCGGCCCGACCCCGAAATTTTAATAAAACCCCGATTAAACCCAATTCGACCCGAAGAAAAATAATAAAAATATTAAATATAATATATAAAAATATAATAAATATAAATATATATTTATAAATAAATTGGGTCGGAGTGGGTCTGGAAATTTCCACCCTAAACCCAACCCGACTCAAACTTCTTTAAAACCTGACCTAACTCAAAAATTCAAAAGAAATCTGACCATACTGGATCGGTTCGGTCAGAACCCGCCGGTTTCGGGTTTTTTTTGCCATCCCTAGACCCTATTAAGTGCTTAAGCCAAAAGCTGAGAGTAAGGATGTCAATTGGGTGGGTTTTGCGGGAATTTGCCCCACTTCGTATTTAATTGGATATGAATAATTACAAATTTTGCGGGTTGTGGGGCGGGGATGAAAATAAAAATTAGATTCGCCGTGCGTGGTGTGGAAGGCATGAATATGCCTTTGTACCCGCCCCATCCCCACCCGCCCCAACAAATCTTATGATATGTTATTATAAATATTATTTAAAATATAATATCATTTTAGATCATAGTCAAATTTAAGGTAATTCATATTGACTTGTCTTAGGATATTATTGAAAAGTTTAATATATATATATATATGTACACGCACATGATTGATTTTGAGATTGAGATTGACCAGATCAAATATATAAATATTTTTTAAAAATATTAGTTTGAATCAGAGTCAAATTTAAGATAATTTATATGGCTTATCTTGAAATATTTATGAATATATATATAGCATTTATGTTTATTTGTTTTCTGTCGTTAAGCTTTCTTTTTAAGGTTTGCTTTCTTCTTCTTAGTCCTCATCATAGGTATGTTACTCTTCTACTTTTTTTTAATTTCATTTTCTTAATATTTTATGTTATTTAGATTCTATTGGCATTTGTTCTTATTTTTAATGATTTTTTCATTGTTATTTTCTTTTAAGTTCTTTCTATATTGTTTATTTGATACAACAATTGAAATATTATTTTACATGTTATTTGTGATATTTTCGGTCCTTTACAATAGACTTTAGTATCTTTTTAGTCCAAATTTTTTTGTTGTACAAAATTTAATTTCGTATATTATTATTTTTTAAAAAATAGTGACAGTTAGAATAATGTCACATATGTGGTGGGAGTTCGAATGACGGGTATTTCATACTTTTTTCATAACAAATTTGATATATATTTTTTAATTGATATTTATAAATATATTATATGAATGGGTCATGGGGCGGGTAAAGAGGGGATTAGGTGGGTCTTAGGACCCACTTTGGTGATAGGGCGGGGATGATTTTAGTCTTGCAGGTTGCACGGGCAGGGATGGATTTAGATTTTGTATTCGTAGCGGGTTGTAGGGCGGGATGAAGATAAAAACTCTTGATGGGGATAGGTGTGGGAAGAGTACCCTTCGCACCCTCCTCGCCCAATTAACATCCCTAGCTATGAGGGGTCAAAGGCTTATTTTTGCATAAGTTCAAAACTATTAGGGACTGAAGTTGAATTAAACAAAAAGTTTGGAGTCAAGACTCCTCCAATATTAAAGACCATCTTCTGCATTACTTTTGTTACAGAAGTTTAAACTCACCCGACTCTTTTTATTATTTTATAATTACTTATATATATATATATATTATATTTCATATTTTTATTAATTTTTTTGGGTCGAGATGGATTTAGTCAATTTTATTTGTTACAATTTCGGTATTAGATTGATATTGGGTTATGCTTTTATTATATCGAGTCAAAATCGAATTAAATAATAATAATAAAATTAAAATCAAGTGAAGCAATTTTTAGAAAACTAAGAAGTACTAAGGGCCAATTTGACATTGTTTCTTGATAAGTGTTGTGAAAAAAATGGTTTTAAAAGTGCAGTAGAAAAATGATTTTAAAAAATTAAGTTTAAGAATTTAGTGTATGATATTGCTGTCAAAAAGTATTTTTGAGAAGTTAAAATGTCTATTTTAGACATGCCGTTCTAAAATAAAAATAATTTAATGATACTTGAATTTTTTAATATTATAATATATAAATATATTAGTTTAAATAATAATAATAATAATATTTTTATAAATTATTAATAATATTTTAATATATAAAATATTAATTTAAAATACTTTTTAAATAATATAAATTTTAAATAATAAATAAAAGTACACCCAATAAGTATATCATAAAATATTTGCATTGATATAAACTATATAAAAATCCACATATAATTATATAAACCCAAGTAAAGCAGAGATAATTGCCTATTGGAGTATGATTTTCAAAGCTGACCTCTTTTTGCATGAAGGAAATGGAACAACACTAAGAAAATTGAAGGACAAAAACATAATTTTCCTCCAAACGAGAAAAAATCACTTTTGCGTTTGGCTCTAAAATACCGGTTTAAAAGCAATTTCTCTTCTATTTTAAAGCTGTTTGACATTGATTTCACTTATATTAGGCTTACTTTGGAAAAATTATTAGATGGATTCGACTCACCACGTCATCTGCAGTCTCAACCAATAAAGTTTATCTATCTCATTTTTTCTAATGTGAATCATCACCTTTTTCCTACATGTTAATAAATAATGAATAGTTATTGGGTACTTATTTTGAAGTGAGTCAACACCTCTTTTCTACATGTTAATAAAGAGTGAGTAGTTATTGGGTAGTTATTTTGAAGTGGATGGACTTTATTGGCTAAGACCACATATGACGTGATGAGTCAGATCCATCTAATAATTTCTCGTTAGTTTGGCATTGATTATGAAAATTGCGGTGGAAAAGTGATTTTAAAAGGTGATGTAGAAAAGTAATTTGAAAAATTAAGTTTAAGAATTTAGGCATAATGCCAAAAAATCCCCCTAACGTTTAAGTAAATAGTCACTTTGACCCTTATTTTTTTGAAGCAATTATCCCATCAATGTTTCATTTTGGGCCAAAATGGTCCCTCTATGAATAAAAAATATTAGTCAACTGACGATAAACAATTTAAAATGATTTGAAAGAATGACATATTAGAAGAAAAAATATTTTATATTTTATACAATTTTCTAAGATTATTTTTTTACTGTTGTGTCATTCTATAAAGTCAATATATTTGCTTATATGACACTACTATCGCGACGTGCACTGCCATGTAGATTTACCACGTCATTTCAAGCCATTTACCGTTAGTTGACTAACAATTTTTATCCGCAGAAGGGCCATTTTGACCCAAAATAAAATGTTAAAGGTTAAATTGCTTCAAAAACGTTAGGGGCATTTTTTGGTATTATGCCAAGAATTTAATGTTTAGTATTGTTGCCAAAAAGTGTTGTTGAAAATATAAAATATCTATTTTAGACTTCCTGTCAAAAAGTGTTCTTAAAAAAGTGAAAGTTTGATGTAAGAATTAATAAGGGTTAAACTTGTCATTTTAAATCCAAATGGGATTTTCAACTCCAAAAGCTAAAAACTATAACTTTTAGGTTTGGGTCAATAATCACTTTTTAAAAATATTTTTCTATCAAAATCTAAGTATTTTTCGTTGATTATTGAATGAAGAAGTAATTTTGGTCCTTCAAACTCAACAAAAAGCGAGGATAAGTAATTTTGAGTTGCTAAAAGCAACCAAAAATATACTCTAATTAGATGGTCTTCTAGAAAATGATTCGAATTTTGGGCCTTGTAGGTCAAGTGGTGGTTTAGGAATGTGGGTCTAATGGGTCGCTCCATAATAATAATAATAATAATAAATATTGATTGGTCTAAGCCTTCATAGTTTATTAATATTTGGACCTCACGTTTTTTATTTGCAAATATGAATCTCATTTTTATTGACACCGTATAATTTTTATATTTTTTAATTATCAGTGAATTAAATGATTATATATTATTAGAAATGAAAAATAACCTGTATTAACTTTATTTTTAATAAAGTATTATGGTACAATTTGCTGATAATGTATAGATTTTATTTTAAAAAAAAATAGAAAATGATTCATAGGATTAGTGGAGGGCTTTCCTTTTCTCCCTCGCAGTCAAGACTCAATACCCCACGTGTCGGACTTTTTCCGGGTTAGGGTTGAACCCCACTTGTCGTTTCAGGAGAAAAATACTGGTTGAATTCTGTCCCTTTAAAGCTGTGTTGAGTGTGACCTAACCTTCACTTTTTTAATTGGATTCCCTAATTTTGATTTGTATTTGAAAATTAGATTCAATTATTGAGTATAAAAAGCTGATAATATTAACAAAACGCTTAACCCAAACAAAAAAAAAATTAAATTTGAAAGATTTGAGCAGTTAATTTAAGGCTTAAACTAAAAAACAGTCTTCAAACTATATTTTTTTTTTCTGTTTTTAGCCCTTAAACTATGATTTGAGTAAAATAGGCCCTTAAACTATCATTTTGGCCACTTTAAGTCCCTAAACTATTTTTTGGTCAAAATAAGTACCTAAATTATGTCATTTTTCTTCTTTTATTCCCCAAAACTGTCAATTGGTCAAAAAAATCTTTGTGATGTGTCAACATCTAATTAGTCGAAGTAATTTTCTTTTGACTTAAATAATTATCGGACTTAAAATGACCAGAAATGATAGTTCAGGGGTTTATTTTGATATATGATATTTTAAAATTTAAAAAGAACATAAATATTTATATATGTTAGAAAAGCCTATAAAATGATATTTTTGTAACCATGGACTTAAAGTGACCAAAAATGATAGTTTAAGGGATTATTTTGCCCAAATCACATTTTAGGGACTTAAAGTGACCAAAAATGATAGTTTAAGGGCCTATTTTGCCCAAATCATAGTTTAAGGGCTAAAAGTAGAAAAAAGACATAGTTTGAGGGTTATTTTTTGGTTTAAGCCTTAATTTAATTGAACCAAAATGATTTGAACATAAGATAATCTAACTCGAAAAATCAATTAATAAACTCTAATGACTTAATTTAAAGGCTTAAAGGATTATGCCCATGTCAAATAAGTAATGTCACCCATCCTTTTTAATTGCATCAATTTATCCTCTGTAATCTTCTAAAATCAATAATGTTGTCGCTCTTTTTTAATTTCATCAATTTAACACTTAAACTCTTGAATTGTATCAATCTAGCCCTTTGATTGTTGTGAACTAACAGAACTGTTATCATCAGGTGTCATTTGTCATATCAAACACTTTATCGTTAAATAATTAACAACATTTGAGCTAGCATTACATATGCCATTTTCTTTAATAAATTAATATCCTCCAATAAGATGATAAAATAATTTTGATAATGTAGCAGTACAATTGACATTCAAAACTTCTTTCCATTTATCTTCCTCCACCGTAACTCCAATGGCGACGCCATGACCATCGGCCTACTTCTCACGGCGAGGGGAACACTTTAGCGACTGCGGTACCGTACATGACAGCTCCTATGGTGGTGGATCGAGCATGGAAACTTGAGATGACAAAATGGAAGAAGATGAAGAAAGAAAGAGAAAAAAAAATGAGATGAGAGAGGAAAATATGATTTCCCCCTTTCTCCTACCCAATTTATTGTAAAATAAAGTGTCTTCCAAGCCCAACATGGGTAAATCACACTCAAGGTCTTCCATCTTGAACCCTTCCACAAATCGATCAACAATTCTCTAAAAATTTCCAATCTCCCAAATTCTCATCCTTTTTATTTAAATTTAATTCCTTTAATTTAAATACCGAACTTGAATTTTAGATCTGAATCCTTAACTCAATTTTCGGGGTGTTATAGGGAAGTTGTTCTATAAGCTAATTACCTTTTAAATAAGGTTCCCTACAATTAAAGAGATAAGGCACTATATGAGTTGTGGAAGGGAATAAACCTTTCCTACAAGTACTTAAAAATATGGGGGTGTCTTGCAAAGGTAACAACCTCATTACCAAGGTAAATGAAAATAAGTAACAAAATGAGGGTCTGTATTTTCATTGGCTATGCAGATCATAGCAACATATATCATTTTCTTGTGTGTAAATCAAAGAACCCTGAGATTCACAAGAAAATGATAATGGAATCAAAGAATACTTCATTCTTTGAAAATATACTCTCTTGTATAACTAAGGAAGTTAATCCAAGTTCAACAAAACGAACTTTAGAGACTATTAGTGAAGATAATCCAGATGTTCAACAAAAGGTTGAAACTACGATATTGTCATGATGACAAATAAGTGTGACAAATGTGTGTATGTTAAACCTACCGACATTAGGATATATGATCCTATGTTGATGACATACTCATTGTTATAAGTAACAATGAAATGGTAAACGTACCAATGGCATTTTAAATTCAAGATTTGACATGAAAGATATGAGACTAGAAGATATGATTTTGGGCATCCAAATCAAACGGTCACCTGAAGGTCTCATATTGACTGAGTCACATTATATGGACAAATTATTGAGAAATTTGACAAGGATGATTTTTAGTATAGCTAGAACTCCAATAGACACGAGCCAAGATCTTTCCAAGAATAAAGGTCAAAATGTTAACCAAGTGGAAATATGCAAGTGTCATAAGCATTATAATGTATCTCATGAGCTGCACTAGACTAGATTGCTTTTACTGTGAGCAACTTAAGTATATATACAAGCAATCTAGGTGAAAATCACTAGAAAGCAATTGTGAGGGTATTGAGATATCTTAGATATACTCGAGATTATAGATTGCACTATTCCAAAGATCCTATTGTTTAGAAGGATACTCCGATGCCGGTTGAGTATCTAATATTCAAGATATCAAAGGCAAAAGTGGATAGAAATCCTTAAGACAAACGGTTATAACCAGATCCACAATGGAACCTGAGTTTGTAGTTGTAGACAAGTATAGAAAAGAAGCCGAATGGCTTCCGAATTTCTTAGAGGATATTTCTGAATGGCCAAAGTATGTGCCCACAATATGTAACACCCCTTTCCCAGTCTGGGAGGAATCCATGTCAGAGATGCTATCGGTGAACGCTAATAGTGTTCGGTACAGTAATTATGATGATTGAATGACAATTCATGATGCGATGCAATGATTTAATATTACTATACAATGAAACAATGATATTAAATTGGTTCGATAGAGTATTTATCTTTTTAGATACCAAACTATAATTGCTATAAATTAGAGGTCCCATTTCAGAAATTAAACTTACCAATATGAAATTCAACTTATAAACAGTGAACAGGTAAAATTTCATCCCATTCAGAGGTCATTTACCTAGCCAATTAAGCCATTTAATAAACAACAACCTTTTTGTGATTTACCAAACTCATTTTCATAGCTTTTAACTGATTTAACTGTATTGGTATCGGTACTTGAAGAGGCCATATCGATATGCTTGTGCCATGGTCGTTATTACCATTACAATGAAGGGTCCGCACTGTTACAGGAACAATCCGTAACGGTACACTATACATGATACAACTTAGAAAATTCCAGTAGCGTTTTGTCGTACCGAAATAGCCCAAGTTGTATCGGTACGGGAGAATGACACAATAAAGGGATCAATACTATATAATTTAGTACCAGTATGACAAAACTAATTCCCAAATTAATTGAACAGTAGTACCAGTACGGTTTCACACGTACCAATATGATGCAATAGTAAAATTCCAGTGTTGAATTTTTGTATCAATACGTGTTGCGTGTAATAAGTGCTACACAAATGTGCAAGTATACACGTCGCAAGTAATAAAGTGATACGAGTATCGAGTATCGTCTCCACAGGGATTGGTTTGGGCCACTTTGCTTAAGTTACTACACTGTGAAAATAAAAACACAATTGATAATAGAGGTTTTAATTAACGATTAAACTAAGAGCAATAAACTAAAAGAATAGATGAAATTAAAATAGAGTAAATAGGCCAGATTATCGTGAGTTGAGATGTGATAACCGATTGGATCATCTTGGTAAAAGAGTGCAAGGGCAACTCAGTTGCCGTGGCAACTTGCACAGCGGGGTTGCCTGGGCGACTAGCTGGGCAACTACTTGGGCGTCTGGGCAGCAACTTCAAGGTTCGGCAGAGCGTTCTTCAATGGTTTCTTCTTATCCCTAAGTCAAAACTCTAGCTGCTTGTGCATGCCTTGATAATACATCCCTGCGTGAATCAAGGGTGAACAACAACCAATCTTGTGCTTCTCTTAGCTGTTGAAATCCTTAACTTATTCCTAAGCCGGATTAATCTTCACCATCAATAGATTGAATAAAGACCATACTCATTCGTTTCTTGAATCTAACTCTCCCGATATTAGATAAATAGATGAAGTTACGAGATCCTCTCCCAATTCACTCGCAAACAAGAATAAGAACTAAGAATGAGTAAAACTTGAATTGAAAGTGCAAACTCTTATTACCTAAACAAAATCCAATTGTTTCTCACAACAACAAAACACAATAACCCTAACTAATCAAGTTAGTTCATGGTTGGGTTCAAAAGATATACAAAGAATAATCCCCAAACCATGAATCTAATGGAAGCAAAGAAGAAAAAGAAGAAATCGAACTCTCTCCCCTTGCTCTCTTGTCGAAATTTATCTCTTCTTTCCCTATGGGGTTGTCGAAATTTTCCCTCATCTTGCTCTCTTTGATGCTTGTCGAAATTCCCCTCTCTTGCTCTCTCTATGGATTTGTCGAAATCTCCTTCTTATTTATAGGGCTAGGTCAAAGTCCTTATTTGAGGAGGAAGTTAAGTTGGAATTAAATTATCTTTAAAGAATATAATTCTTTATTATAATTATATTCCTACTAGAACTTCTCCTATCTTCTTGGAATTTAATTCTTCTTTAATCTCTTCATGGAAATCAAGTTCCTTTGGGATTGGTCTTTGCTCCACGTCATCTTGGGCTTGTCTAGTAATCAATTTCGACTACCATATCACTTTTGTTCTTGTCGACAATTGCCCTAGCAACTGGCTCGGCGTCTCCTTCATGCATTGCCCTGGCAATTAGCTCGGCATCTCCTTCATGCATTGCCCTGGCAACTAGCTCTAGCCTTGCTTTGGCAAGTGATCCTGCACATACACACAAAACACACCAAAGCAACATCTTTTCCCACAAAAACTACCAAGTTATGTAATCAAGCTCAACGATGGAAGGAAACATGGATTAATGCATGAATGGCTAATTATGCAACTAATATGAGCCTAAGTCTAACAATAATATGAGTAAAAAGGGTAAGAAAAATAGTACTTTTGAACACTTATCAATACGTACACAGTAGTATCGATACGCCATGTTGACCAGCATTGACCAGGTCTCAATATGCATACTTGTAATGACAGGGTTTGTAATGGCAAATTATGTCCGGTTTTTATCCATTTGGCCTATCAAAACATGTCCAAATTTCATGAAACTTTACCAGCAACCTTGTTTAGTCCCAATCTAATAACATGTAAAATTTCAAGGCTATTTGAATCTATTTACCATGTTTTCACTTTTAGAGCCAAATGAGCATGTTTTAACAAATTTCAATATACTCATAGGTCCATTTTACCTTAAACTTGAGCACACACTTAACTATCATTTATACATATCAAAATGGGTCGTTTAAGCATGTTTAGACCCTATGCCACCATTCTAGGAGTTCATAGTTAAAAGGAACATTACATAGCCTTATGGTGTGACTTGCAAAACTTGTTCCTTTTCGATCCTCACAGCCTATATTCCTTAACCTGAAATGAATAGAAATGAGATGCGTTAGGCTTAATTAGCCTAGTGAGGTAGTCATTAACAATTTCATAAGCAATACAATGAATACCAATAATATCAATGATAGTGTTTCAATGGATATAACATCTCAAATCATGTTTAACAACGGTTTCAACAACTTTAACCCTTGGATCGATATGAGATAGTGGATATGAAAATTCCAACCAACATTGCCAAATCAACGAGGGGTCAAAATCCCGCCAACATCATCAATGGACTAACATCTCACACGTCCTGCCAACACCACCAAATAGAGCCTTAGCTCAAGGATCGTAGTCCACTCCGTACCAATGAGCTCACGAATTCTATGGCATGTCAATTGTATTCAATATCCATTCGAATATAAGGTATGATAATTAGGCCAATAACAATGACAATATTCAATATCGGTACAATGTTCAATATCAATAACAATGATCAATGCTTTCCTTGTTCAATGGTGACAATATAGGCCTTTGTCAACATAAATTTTATCAATAAGATGATCTTTCCAATGCAATATTTTTATCAATACAATGATCTTGTCAATGCTATGGTCAATAATCAATATGCATGTTTATGAATCTTCATAGTATATCAATGGGGTCAATGACAATATCAATGATTAATATGTATTTCAATGGTGACGATATCAATATTATAACTCAATAATCAATTTTTCAATGCAATAAGCTTGCCTAAGCTTACCAATATAGTTTTCTATGAGGTTTCGATATAACCATACCTTGTAGGGATGATGACAATGCAAAAATCAATGAAAAATGAAATCGGGAAGGCACCTAGCCATCCTTGAGACTCCGACTAGACTCACGGATACTCTCAAAACTTTTAGGGCTCTCAGATGACTACTCTTTTATTCTTTGACTTGTTAAAATTCGGTAGGTTCGGTGGTTCTTCACCTTGATCGATTTGAGTAACAAAGAGTCGAAATTACAATAATTTCAATAACGATAACACATTTATAGCAATCTTTAGCTATGAAACTCAATAAGGGTCAAATCTTGATATCCATAGAGAATTTCTAGAGTTCTTGCTTATTGAACATAGAATTAAACATAGATTAGATTATAGAGTCGATAAACCAATAAGGGTTATGGCTTACCCGATCGATAGCTATAAATTAGGATTAAGAAACTTAAGAAAAATAAAGCTTGGAAAACTCTCCAATTGAGGTGCTTGCTTTCCAATAGCTAAAGGAAGAATATGGTGACTAAGGTGCTTGCTCTTTTTCAATGACTGGTAAGTTTTATCCTTCATTCTTTTTTCCTATTTTAATCCCTTGTGATAGTTAGGCTTTCCTTCACTTGAAGGAAACTAACCCAAACAACCCACGTAGGTGGTGATTAAGCTAGGAGATGGGCTAATATAGGGTTAGTCCCTCAACTTTCCATACTTTACTCTTTTGTCCCAATAGTTTCAATTGTCACAACTAAGCTATGTTTCAATGTTTTCAATATGATCCTTAATCAATAACAATGCTTAATTAGGGTTCAATACTTGAAAAACTAACCACTTGGTCAAAGGTCAATGCAATGATTTGACTTTCCGATCTAAGGTTTTCTATCATCGAAATCCGATTCTGGCTAGACCAGTTTTTAGGGTGTTACAACTCTCTCCCTTAAGAAAATTCATCCTTGAATTTTACCTAAACTGAAGAGACGAGGGTATTGATTTTTCATGGTCGCTTCTAGTTCCTATGTAGCTTCTTCAACCTTGTGACTCCTCCAAAGAACTTTGACTAGAAGAATGTTCTTGTTACAAAGTCTTTTGACTTCCCTTACCAATATCTTTACCAGTTCTTCTTCATAGATCAAGTTTGGTTAAATCTCAACAGTTTCTGGTTCAATGATATGCGATGGATCAAAATGATATTTACGGAGCATCGATACATGAAAGACATCATAGATAGTGTTTAATTCTTGAGATAATGCTAGTTGGTAGGCTACGGGACCAACTCTTTCAATAAGCTTAATGGTTCCAATGAATCAAGGGCTCAACTTCTCCCTTTTTGCCAAAATGAAGAATTTTCTTCCATGGAGACATTTTAAGAAAAGCTTTTTCTCTCACAGAATATTGTATGTCCCATCTCTTAAGATCAGCATAGGTCTTTTGTCTGTCAAAGGCAGCTTTAAGATGGTCATGGATGATGGTAACCCGCTCTTCAGTTTCTCGAAGTAAGTCAGGGCCTAACATCTTTCCTTTACCCAGTTCAGACCAATATAACGATGTTTTTGCATTTTCTGCAATAAAATGCTTTGTACGGTGCCATTTTGATGGATGCTTGGTAACTATTATTTTAGGTAAATTCAATGAGAGATAGGGATTTTTCCCAGGTTCCTTCAAATTTAATGATACATGCTCGAAGCCTATCTTCTAGAATCTGAATCACCATTTCTAACTAATCGTTAGACAGGGGGTGAAAGGTAGTACTGAGATTAACTCTTATGCCTAGAGCTCCTTCCAATGATATTCAGAATCAAGAAGCAAATCGGGGGTCTCGATCTGAGATGATAGGCTTGGGTACTCCGTATATCCTGATAACTTCCTTAATATACAAGTCAGCTAGTTTAGGGAGACCGTAGTCCATTTTAATAATTAAAAAGTGTGTTGACTTGGTGAATCGATCAACAATGACCCAAATAGCATCATGCTTGGCTAGTGTTAACAGTAGCCTATTAACGAAGTTCATAGTGACTCCTTCCCATTTCTATTGAGGTAGTTCAATAGGTTGCAATAATCTAGTGGGAACACGATGCTCAGCCTTGACTTACAGGCATGTAATACACTTAGACACATATTTCGTAATAACTCGCTTCATGCCTGGCCACTATTAAAGTTCCCGAAGATCTTTGTACATCTTTATGAATCCCAGATGAATAGAAAAAGGCTACAATGAGCCTCCTTGAGGATTTCATCCTTAAGTGACTTGTCATTGGGTACACATATTCAATCACGAAAGCTTAAGATTCATTCTGTATTGACCTTGAACTTAGAATCAAGGTTGCTCTAGAGTTTAGAAACAATGTCTTGTAATTCAGGATCTTGATCTTGTAATGACTTAATCCTTGATACAATTGTGGACTGAATCTGTAGTTCAGCTACTAAAGGGTGATGCTTTCTGAGCTTGAAATGAGCATTAATAGCTCGAGGGGCAGGCACAGGCTTGCGAATGAGCGCGTCAGCAACAACATTAACCTTTCTCGAGTGATAATCAATGACAAGATCGTAATCCTTAAAGAGTTCCATCCACCTCCTCTAATGAAGGTTCAACCCTTTCTGTGTTAATAGGTACTTGAGACTTTTATGATTGGTGAAGAGGTAGCATTTTTCTCCGTAGAGATAATGCCTTTTGATTTTCAATGTAAACATAACTGCAGCCAATTCAATATCATGAGTATGATAGTTCATTTTATGTGGCTTTAGTTGTCTTGAAGCATACTGTTATGCATAATAAGTGCTCCGCAATTGTGAAAGTGTACACGTTGCAAGTTATAGTATAAAAGATATCGTCTCCACAGGGATTGGTGCCACTTCAAGAATTCAATCCCTTGCACTGTAAAAAGTAAAAATACAAGTAGGTGATTGTAGGAGTTTTAACTAACAACTAAACTAGAAAGCAATAAAGTAAAAGAAGATGTAATAAAATGAGAGAGAATAGGCCAGGTTATCGTGAGTTGAGGTGTGATAGCCGATTGGATCATCTTGGTAAAAGAGTGCAAGGGCAACTTAATTGCCGTGGCAACTTGCGCAGCAGGGTTGCCTTGGCAACTAATTGATGGTTGCCTGGGCAACTAGCTGGGCAACTAATTAGGTGGTTGGGCAGCAACTTCAAGGTTCAGCGGAGTGTTCTTCAATGGTTTCTTCTTATCCCTAAGTCAAAACTTTAGCTAATTGTGCATGCCTTGACAATACATCCCTGCGTGAATCAAGGGTGAACAACAACCAATCTTGCGCTCCTCTTAGCCGTTGAAATCCTTAACTTATTCCTAAGACGGATTAATCTTCACCATCAATAGATTGAATAAAGACCATACTCATTCGTTTCTTGAATCGAACTCTCCCGATATTAGATAAATAGATGAAGTTACGAGATTCTCTCCCAATTCACTTGCAAACAAGAATAAAAACCAAGAATGAGTAAACCTTGAATTGAAAGTGCAAACTCTTATTACCTAAACAAAATCCAATTGTTTCTCACAACCGCAAAACACAATAACCTTAGCCAAATAGATTTAGTTCATGGCTAGGTTCCAAAGAAACACAAAACAAAGATTTCCTAACATAAACCTAATTGAACAAGAAAGAAAAATGATGAAGAATGGTTGAAGCCTTTGTCGAATTCTCTCCCTTTTGCTCTCTCCTTGTCGAAATCTCTCTCTTCCTCTCCCTTGGAGTTGACAGCTTGGTCCTCAATTTATAGGGCTAGGTCAAAGTCTTTTTTGAGGAGGAAGTTAAGTTGGAATTAAATACTTTTAAAGAATATAATTCTTTATTATATTTAAATTCCTTCTAGATCTTCTCCTATCTTCTTGGGATTTAATTTCTCTTTAACCTCTTCATGGAAATCAAACTCCTTTGGGATTTAACTTTGCTCCACATCATCTTAGGCTTATCTAGTCATCAATTTCGACTGCCATATCATCTTATCCCTTATCGACAATTGCCCTGGCAACTAGCTCGGTATCTCCTTCATGCATTGCCCTGGCAACTGGTTCCAGCCTTGTTTAGGCAAGTGATTCTGCACACACACAAAAACAACTATCGGCAGCACCATTTTTCTACAAAATTAAGCAAAATATGAAATCAAGCTTGTCCACCAAGGAAACAATGCAAACATGCATGAATGGCTAATAATGCAACTAATATGAGCCTAAGTCTAGCAATAATATGAATAAAAAGGGTGAATAAAATAGTACTTTTAGACACTTAACACACCCCAAACTCGAACTATTGCTTGTCCTCAAGCAATGCAAACTAATAATTACCCGCCAAGACTTTAATTTTCACAAACTTAGCTTTGATCTTGATTTCAATTCTCAGAGCCGTGGCACAAAATATGATTGGCTTTTCATTTTTTGGAAAACTTAGGAATTACTTGGAATCAAACTATAATGCTTGTGAGTGTGTGCAAGTTGATTTTTCAGATTCTATGCAAATAAGAGTTTTTCAAATTACTTCCTTGGGTTCTTTTAACATGTTTTAACTAGAGCCGGTTTCGGGCACCTCTAGTGTTTTGTTTTTAGTTTTTTAAGTTAAATAATTTATTCGTCTAGAGCCAGTTTCGGGCACCTCTAGCGATCACTTTTTAGCACATACTAGAGCCAATTCTGGGGACCTCTAGCGATCAATTTTTTAGCACATACTAGAGCCAATTTTGGGCACCTCTAGCATTCATCCAATTTTTATTGTAATCCCCTAATTTTTTAACTATCAACCTAAGTTCGCTAGAATTCCTTAAATCAATCAAGCCACAACAGTGTTTCATCAAGTTTAGCATCATAGTAAGATTCTAAGTGTTTCCACGTTTTTCCTAGAATAAAAATTTCTATCAATTAAGTACATTGGAAAAATCATCATCGGATATTCATCAAATGTAGGCAATTCTTGTTCCAACTAAAGGCATGGCAAGCAATTTATGTATCCTAAATGCAATACTTAAGATGAATGCAACTAAACATGGTAACTAACTAATAACAATCCCCCTAAACTCGAGTGAGGCATTGTCCTCAATGCATGCAACAAAGAAAATTAAAATTAAAAACAAAAAATATCAATAAAGAAAAGTAAAATGCAAACGAGGACTTACTCTGAGAGTTCGTCGTCATGGATGATTAGTTTTCTTTTGGCATGTGTCTTGATTCTTTTGCTTGTCCTCATCATCAATGTCATTGGCCTTTCGCTTGGGCTTGGAGGATTCGATTGGTGCGATCTTTGTTGGTACAATGGAGGACTCGTTCGAATCTGAAAATTGGATAATGATTCAGTACGAGTTGATTTGGGCATAGGCGCTTTACGTTTGGCTTTTGCAGTGGTTGCTGTGGCGTCTTTAGCTTTGGTTGCCGCGACATCTTCAGTGTTGGTTGCCGGGGCAACTGCTTGGGCAGGCACAGTGTATGTTGCTGCGACATCATCTGTTGCGGTTGTTGTGGCAACTGCTTCATTGGTTGTCGTAGTAAGGATTTTGGCAGGAAAAATGGGGAACGACACGCGGCTGTCCGGGTACTTTTCCAGGATGACTTGGGTGATAGCATTGTTGTGATCCTTCATGTACCGCATGAACATTAGTTGCCGGTCTTCAATTTGCCTAAGGAGGTTCGCCAAAGGTTGTAAGAGTGCTTCAAGTTGTCCCGGGGTTGCTGTCAGAGTTGCCCGGGCATTAGTTGCTTGGGCATTAGGAGTTTCCGAGGTGGCAGGAGTTGCCACAGCAATTGAAGGCGTTGGGGATTTTATCGGTGCCTCTCCCATTAGCTTTCAGATTTGTGCTCGATTCCAACCGGACTTTGGTAGGGCCTTTTCATTAGTGGACTCACTTGGGACATGCATCTCCTTGCAAAGATTGGAAATTAAGCAAGGAAAGAAAAGAGAACCCTTGTCTTTTGTGCTACATACAAAAATCTCATCACAGATAATTTTTCCAATGTTAATGATGCGATTATGCAAGATAGAATGTATGAGCAAAAGACGAGGTGTATCAACGATGGTATTGTGTGTTGTGGGCATTAAAGAAGCTTTAACAAACTTAGTCTATAATTTTGCCTCAGGTTTAAGCCGAAGGCGATTTATCGTGTCCTTGTATTTACCGTCGTTCCAATGAGTTCTTGGTAGAGTGAGTTCTTGAAGCACCTTGTCGAGTTGCTTGGGCGTGAGTTAATCAACAAAGGCTTGATGCTCGTCCTGCTCAACGTAGAGCCCGTAAAAGGTGTTGATGTTTTAAGGCTTATGAGGATAGCCTTGTCACGAACAAAAACATAAGAATTATCCGGGTTAGGTGAGTGAGCATAGAATTCTCTTACCCATGAGATGTTACCCGGTTCTGATTGATGGCAAAAGATTTGCCACTTTTGATGTGCAATCCTTTTGAAGATGAATAGTTTAAGGCCGAAATCATGATGAGAGTTGGAGTATTCGAAGCCTTGTTCTTCATAAATCTTCCGGCTTTCAAACTTGGAGTGAAATCTTTCTTGAACCACCGGTGTAGCAAACTTCTTGTATCTTGGTTCTTTGGAGGAACTTGGATGAACCAAAAATTCGATTTTGGATGCCATGGATGATCTTGGTTGTAAGTTTGATAGAAACAAAAAAAAAGCAAAAGAAACTAAAGAGTTGCAAGATGAAAAGTAGGAATAGGTTTCTTGGAAGTTAAGGGTGATGGGTTAAATAGAAAAGATAGGTAGTAAATTTATATGGTGGGTGGGATTAATCAGAAGGAAAAAAAACAAGGGTTTTGATTGGGGGAAGGGGCGGCTAGGGATTTGGGGAAGGAGAAGGGTTTGGCCGGCTATGTAGGGTTTATTTAGGGTAAATTGGAGGCTTAATATAAGCCTTAGATTTAGCCTATTAATTTCCTTGTTGAGAAAGTTTCCTTCTTGAATCAAATTTCTCTTTATCTTGAACTCTTTTGCTATAATTCAAAAACAAATAAAATAAGGATTAAAATTAAAGATAGACTAATAAAAGAAAATAAATAAAGATGTGCAAAGAAATTCTTAAACTTGAAATTTAAAAACAATTAGATAAAAATGAAAGAAAGATGTAGTCTTAATCTTAAAGAAAATAAATAAATCTATCCTAAAAAGAGAAATAACCGAAATTAATAAATAAAAATAAATAAAATAATAAAAAATTAAATAGTTCGAAAAAAAATAAAAAAAAGAAAATATCGAAATGAGAGCATGCTCATGCATCTCCTAAGGTGACCACTTCTTTGTTACGTTCCACATAGGCACCGTTGTAGTGCTTCAATCTTTGTCTGTTAACTTTGAATTCATGTTCGTCAATGATGGACTTGATTATCACGACACCATGAGAGAACGGTTTGACAACTTCGAATGGTCCTGACCATCTTGATTTCAATTTTCCCGGGAAAAGTTTCAGCCGAGAATTGAATAAGAGAATTAGTTGCCCTGGCATGAATTGCCACGACAATAGTTTCTTGTCATGCCATTGCTTTGTTTTCTCCTTTCTAGATTCGTGCATTGTTATAGGCGAGTGCACAGAATTCTTCTATCTCGTTGAGGTCCAACAAACGATTTTGACCAACACTTTCCCAATCCATATTCACGGTCTTGATTGCCCAATATACCTTGTGTTCGATTTCCATTAGTAGATGGCATGTTTTGCCATAGACAAGTCGGAAAGGAGACATACCTAAGGGTGTTTTGAATGCAGTGCGATATGCCCAAAGTGCATCATCTAGTCTTACTGACCAATCCATCCTAGAAGGATTTACAACTTTCTCGAGTATACCCTCTAATTCCCGGTTAGAAAATTCTGCTTGCCCATTGGTTTGTGGGTGATATGCCGTGGCAATTTTGTGTGATACACCAAAGCATTGCAACATCTTGGCGATGAGTCTGTTGTCAAAGTGCTTGCCTTCATCACTGATAATTGCTCTCGGCATCCCAAACCGTGTAAATATATTTTTCTACAAGAATCGTTGCACAGTCTTGGAATCATTTCCGAGAACTGCAGCTGCCTCAACTCGTTTAGACACGTATTCGACAGCAAGTAGAATGTAGAGTTTATCGAATGAAGATGGGAAAGGTCCCATAAAATTGATCCCCCATACATCGAATAATTCCACCTCGAGAATATTTTGGAGCGGCATCTCATGTCGTCTAGAGATATTGCCTGTCCTCTGGCACCGATCACATTGCTTGTAAAACTCTTGGGCATCTTTGTATAGTGTTGGTCAATACAAACCGGATTGTAAAACTTTGGCCGCGGCACGTGTTCCTCCAAAATGTCCTCCATAGGGTGAAGAATGGCATTGCTGGAGTACATTCTGCTGCTCTTCTTCAGGGTCACATCGGCGAATAACCTGATCTGCACATTGTTTAAACAAAAGAGGCTCGTCCCAAAAATAATGCTTAGCATCATGGCAGAACCGGTTCTTCCCTTGGTGAGTAAGGCCATAAGGTAAAATACCACAAACAAGGAAATTAACTAAATCTGCGTACCAGGGTATTACCGAGGTGTGTGTTGTCGTGGAAACTGCTTCCATAGTTGCCGAGGTGTACGCGTCAAGGGTTGTCGTGGCAACTACTTCCATGGTTTCCGAGGCAACTAATAGTTGCTCATCCGGGAATGCATCACATATCTCTAAATCTTCGTCCTCCTCCCTATTGCGTTCTAAGCGTGATAAGTGATCAGCCACTTGATTTTATGTTCCTTTCCTGTCCTTAATTTCAATGTCAAACTCTTGTAAAAGCAATATCCAACAAATCAAACGAGGTTTGGCATCATTTTTAGCAAATAGATACTTAATTGCCGAATGGTTTGTATGAACAATTACCTTTGTACCAATCAAATAGGATCGAAACTTGTCAAATGCGAAAATTACGGCTAGTAACTCTTTCTTCGTTGTTGTGTAATTCACTTGAGAACTATTAAGAGTTTTACTAGCGTAGTATATCACATGAAAGGTCTTACCTGTGCGTTTTCCTAGGACTGCTCCTACCGCAAAATCACTTGCATCACACATGAGCTCAAAAGGTATCGTCCAATCGGGTGGAACGACAATGGGTGCCGAGGCAAGTTTTTCCTTTAGGGTTTCAAATGCTTGGGCGCAAGAATCATCAAAATTGAAGACTTTATCAAGTTCAAGCAAATTGCACAAGGGCTTAGTAATTTTAAAAAAATTATGAATGAACCTCCTGTAAAAACCTGCATGTCCAAGAAAGCTTTAGATTCCTTTAACCGAACTTGGTGGGGGTAATCTCTCGATCACGTCCACCTTGTCTTTGTCTACTTCAATTCCTTTGGATGAAATCTTGTGGCCGAGCACTATTCCTTCATCTACCATAAAATGGCACTTATCCCAATTAAGGACTAAATCAGTTTCTTCACATCTTGCCAACACATTCTCTAAATTGCCGAGGCAACTGTCGAAGTCATTTCCAAAAACGAAAAAATCATCCATGAAGATCTCAAGGAATTCTTCGACCATGTCTGAAAAGAGTGCCATCATGCATCTTTGGAAGGTTGTCGGGGTATTACACAATCCGAACGGCATCCTTCGGAAAGCATAAGTACCGTATGAGCATGTGAAGGTTGTCTTTTTTTGATCTTCTAGTGCTATGGCAATTTGATTGTAACCTGAATAACCATCAAGAAAATAATAAAAAAGTTTACCTGCAAGACGGTCAAGCATTTGATCAATAAAGGGTAATGGGAAGTGATCTTTCATAGTGGCTTTGTTTAGCTTTTGATAATCCATACAAACCCTCCAACCGGTCACAGTCCTGGTTGGAATGAGTTCATTGTTTTCATTACTTACCACCGTTATACCTCCCTTTTTCGGTACACATTGTATTAGACTTACCTATGTACTATTAGAGATAGGGTATATGATGCCGGCGTCAAGCCACTTGATGATTTCTTTCATTACAACCCCTTTCATGGCATGATTCATTCTCTTCTGGGCCTCAATAGAAGGTTTGTGATCATCTTCCAACAAAATCTTCTGCATGCACACTGCCAAGCTAATTCTCTTCAAGTCGGCAATTGTCCATCCTATCGCCTTCTTGTGTAGCATCAATATGTTAATCAGCTTCTTTTCCTACTCGGGCTGTAACTTAGAGGAAATAATTATAGGCAATGTATTATCGGTTCCCAAGTAAGCATATTTTAGTTGCCCTGGCAACTCTTTCAACTCAAGAATCGGTGGTTGTTCAATGGAGGGCTTTTCGAGTTTACCTTCCTTACCTGAGTAATCCAGTGGTTCAAAGTATGTACCTGCTCGATTGACTAATGAATTTGCCTCTTCTTGTTGTTCTTCATCGATCGGTTCTTCATACTCCTCAGGTTTCTCTAAATCGGTAATGTAGTTGCCGAGGCAACTAAATTCCTCGTCAAAGTTAAACTCTGTCGTGGCATGAAGAAGTTGGCATTCTTCCGGATCATTGGCATGCCTTAGTGTTTGGAACACATTTAGTTTAACTTGCTGGTCATTCACACTCATTGTGAGTTCTCCCTTTTCAACATCGATCAAGGTTCTCCCTGTCGCTAGGAAGGGTCTCCCGAGAATGACAGGTGCATGTTCATCTGCTTCACAATCCAAAATAATAAAGTCAGCGGGAAAAATAAATTTATCAACTTTTTACCAGTATGTCTTCAATTTTTCCCTCTAGATGCACATAGGATCTGTCGGCTAGCTGTAGCATAACTGTTGTACGTCTTGCCTTCCTGATTCTTAGTTTCTGGAAAACCAATTTAGGCATCAAGTTTATGCTTGCTCCAAGGTCACATAATGCTTTCCCGACATAGTGGTTTTCGATGGAACAAGGTATTGTGAAACTTCCGGGATCTTTCAACTTGGGTGGCATGCGATTGTGCAACATGGACATGCATCCCTCTATTGCGGAAATTGTTTCAAACTCTCCTAACCTTGTTCTCTTGGACACAATGTCTTTAAGAAACTTGGCATAGTTCGACATTTGTTCAATTGCCTCAACCAACGGCAAGTTGATAGGGACTTGCTTTAGGATATTAAGAAACTTCTTGAATTGATATTCTTGCTTTTGTCGCTTCAACCTTTGTAGGAATGGTGGTGGAAGTCGAATATCTTCGATCCTTTCATTGGTCTGGAACCTGACTGATGGCATTGCCGGGGCAACTGGAGTTGCCGAGGCAATGTCAACTGGGGTTGCCGTGGCGTGCTTATCGTTGGTTGTCGCGGCATCCTTATCGTTGGTTGCCAAGGCATGCTTATCGCTGGTTGCCGTGGCAATTCTTGGTTTAGCATCTGAGGCTTTGCCGCTGAGTTCATTTTGTTCTTTTTGTGGAGTTTTGTTTGATGAGCGAGCTTGAGCCTCTTTAAGTTGTTGGCTACTTCTAGTGGTGATCGCCTTACATTGCTCATGGCCAGTTCCTCTTGCGACTTCAGTATCGCTAGGTAAACCTCCTTGTGGTCTAGTATTCAGGTTTTGAGTAAATTGTCCGACTTGATTTTCCAATGATTTGATTGCCGCCTCTTGGTTTTGCAATCTCATCTCGGTCATGTTAATAAAAGCATTAGTTCTTTTTATGAAGTTACTATTCTCAGCCATATAAGATTCAGTTTTCAACATAAAAGCATTGAGAGAATTTTCCAAAGAACTAGATGTTGTTAGTTGTTGTTGCGGTAACTGTTTCCGTGGCATATTCTGCTGGAATCCTGATGCTTGTGCATTCTGATTGTTCTGGTTTAGAGCATTGTTGGGATTACTCCATGAAAAATTTGGGTGCTTCTTCCAAGCTGGATTGTATGTATTGGACATTACATTGTTGTTCCGGTTGTAATTCCCCACATAAAAGCTGGACTCCAGATTCTGCATACATTCAAAAGAATCATGGTTACCACCACATAACTCACAAAAGGAATCCATTACCTTGACCTCCTGTGTGTTGTTTGGTTTCTGCATGTTCTGGACCATCTTAGTTAGAGTGGCCAATTGTGCCGAAATTGAATTTGATGATCCAAGTTCATGTATTGTGGCTTGGCATCTAACTCCTCATCTTCTAGCATATGGGAACTGATAATCATTCTTGGCAAGCCTGTTTAGAATTTGCATTGCTTCCTCCGGTGACTTATCTAGGAGTATGTCATTTGCCGAGGCATTTAGCATCATCCTTGTTGGTGTATTCACAACGTTTTAAAACATTGTTACTTGTGTCCACACTGGGAATCCGTGTAAGGGGCATTTGTGTAGAAGTTCTCTATATCGCTCCCAAGCCTCGTACATGGATTCATCACCTGTCTGCCGAAAAGAAGTAACTTCGTTACGAAGCTTATCAGTCAAATTTGTAGGATTAAATCGAACAAGGAAATCACGACAAAGATCGGTCCAAGATCCTATTGATCCGGTAGGAATACTATTCAACCATGCTTTTGCCCTATCCCTCAGTGAATAGGGGAATAATCTTAGTCATAAAATATCGGGGGTGACACCTTGTATTTTGAATGAATTGCAAATCTCGAGGAGAGATTTAAGATGTTGTTGTGCATTTTCAGTTGCTGAGCCGCCAAATTGACCAATTGTGTTGATCATATTGAACATCACCGGTTTCAACTCAAAGTGGTCGGCTTCAATTTCAGGTGTGACAACTCCTGGATTAAGTTCTTCAAGATCTTCTTCAAGATAGTCTCGAATAGTTCTGTTTCATGCAAGAATCACTCCTCCTCCTGCTAGAACATCCTGATCCATATTGTCGTATTGATTAGCCATCGCTACTCTTAACCTTTGTCTGAGTCTTTACAAGGTTCGTTCGATTTCTGGATCAAAGGGGTATTCTGGTGTAATCGGTCTCGCCCTGGTCATATACCAATGCAAAACCAAAGTTTGTTAACCCTTTGAATCTTAAACAAGAAAAATAAAAACTGCAAGAAAATAAAAACAAAGTTGCTATTGCCAATCCCCAGCAACGGCGCCAAAAACTTGTTGTGCATAATAAGTGCTCCGCAATTGTGCAAGTGTACACGTCGCAAGTTATAGTATAAAAGATATTGTCTCCACAGGGATTGGTACCACTTCAAGAATTCAATCCCTTGCATTGTAAAAAGTAAAAACACAAGTAGGTGATTGTAGGAGTTTTAACAAACAACTAAACTAGAAAGCAATAAAGTAAAAGAATATATAATCAAATGAGAGAGAATAGGCCAGGTTATCGTGAGTTGAGGTGTGATAGTCGTTTGGATCGTCTTGGTAAAATAGTGCAAGGGCAACTCAGTTGCCGTGGCAACTTGCACAGCGGGGTTGCCTTGGCACTAATCGATGATTGCCTGGGCAACTAGCTGGGCAACTAATTGGACGGCTGGGCAGCAACTTCAAGGTTCGGTGGAGCGTTCTTCAATGGTTTCTTCTTATCCATAAGTCGAAACTCTAGCTAATTATGCATGCCTTGACAATACAACTATGCGTGAATCAAGGGTGAACAACAACCAATCATGCGTTCCTCTTAGCCATTGAAATCCTTAACTTATTCCTAAGCTGGATTAATCGTCACCATCAATAGATTGAATAAAGACCATACTCATTCGTTTCTTGAATCTAGCTCTCCCTATATTAGATAAATTGATGAAGTTACGAGATCCTCTCCCAATTCACTCACAAACAAGAATAAAAACCAAGAATGAGAAACCTTGAATTGAAAGTGCAAACTCTTATTACCTAAACAAAATCCAATTGTTTCTCACAATCGCAAAACACAATAACCTTAGCCAAATAGATTTAGGTCATGGCTAGGTTCCAAAGAAACACAAAACAAAGAATTCCTAACATAAACCTAATTGAACAAGAAAGAAAAATATGAAGAATGGTTGTAGCCTTTGTCGAATTCTTTCCCATTTGCTTTCTCCTTGTCAAAATCTCTCCCTTCCTCTCCCTTGGAGTTGACGGCTTGGTCCTCAATTTATAGGGCTAGGTCAAAGTCTTTTTTGAGGAGGAAGTTAAGTTGGAATTAAATACTTTTAAAGAATATAATTCTTTATTATATTTATATTCCTTCTAGATCTTATCCTATCTTCTTGGGATTTAATTTCTCTTTAACCTCTTCATGGAAATCAAACTCCTTTGGGATTTAACTTTGCTCCACGTCATCTTGGGCTTATCTAGTCATCAATTTCGACTGCCATATCATCTTATCCCTTATCGAAAATTGCCCTGGCAACTAGCTCGACATCTCCTTCATGCATTGCCTTGGCAACTGGTTCCAGCCTTGTTTAGGCAAGTGATTCTGCACACACACAAAAACAACTATCGGCAGGACCCTTTTTCCACAAAATTAAGCAAAATATGAAATTAAGCTTGTCCACCAAGGAAACAATGCAAACATGCATGAATGGCTAATAATGCAACTAATATGAGCCTAAGTCTAGCAATAATATGAATAAAAAGGGTGAATAAAATAGTACTTTTAGACACTTAACACATACGCTATTACCTTGCCTTCTTGCATCAATACAAATCCTAACCCAAGGTGTAAAGCATCACTATATACTGTATAGTCTTTGCTGGACTCAGGCTGGGTTAGAACCGGTGCATAAGTTAATACTTGCTTGAGCTGGTCAAAGCTATGTTGTTCTTTCTTGATCCATTCAAAAAGAATATCCTTTTCAAAGAAGCTTAGTCAATGGTGCTGCCAATATAGAGAATCCTTTAACAAACTTCCTATAATAGCTAACAAGACCGATGAAATTTTAAACTTCCCCAACATTCTTTGGTGGTCTCCATTCGATGATAGCTTAAATCTTTTTCGGGTTTACTTGAATACCCGCTGCAGACACAATGTATCCCAAAAAAAGACTTTAGTGAGCCAGAACTCACACTGACTAAATTTGACATAAAGTTACTTTTCCTGAAGGGTTTAAAGCACAATATGAAGGTGATCTCGATGCTCAGCTCGAGTCTTGGAATAGTCAATATTTCATCAATGAACACCACTACAAACTTATCAAGATAGGGTCTAAAAACCTAGTTTATGAGATCCATGAAGGCAGTCGGTGCATTGGTTAACCTGAAGGGCATCACTAAGAATTTGTAGTGGTCATACCTTGTACGAAAAGTAGTATTGGGTACATCACATTCTTTGACCTTCATCTGGCAGTATCCAGATCTTAAATCAATATTGGAAAAGATGGTGGCATCTTTAAGTTGGTTAAAAAGGTCACTGATCCTCGTGAGAGGATACTTATTTTGATAGCCAGCTTATTCAATTGTCGATAGTCAATGCAAAGACGCATAGATCTATCTTTCTTCTTAACAAAGAGGGCCAGAGCTCCCCTAGGTGAGGAACTTGGTCGGATAAAACCATTGTTTGACAAGTCTTGAATTTGGGTCTTGAGTTCCTTGAATTCTACCGGAGCCATTCTATAGGGTGTAATAGAAACCAGAGTGGTTCCAGATTGCACCTCAATTCCAAACTCGACTTCACGGGTGAGTGGCAAACCTAGAAGTTCATCGAGAAACACATCATAAAATTCTTGTACGGTGTTGATATCTTGCAATAGTGGTTATTCCTTATTCTTGCCTTCAATGGCATACAATAATGTATTACTAACTCCAGAGTTCATGAGAGTTATGCTCTCTTTTTCGAGACCTTGAAGATACAACTTCTTCTTACTATAATCCACCCAAGCTTAGTGCTCACCAAGCCAATCAAGCCCCAATATAACATCAAATTCATATATAGGGAGAGCTATGAGGTTGGCCAGAAAAGGAATCCCTTGAACTATTAAGGGACAATCCTTGCATACTAAACTGATTACAACACTATCACCTAGAAGATTCATTATTGTAATCTTAGTAGCTATAGGCTCAGATCGTAACTTAAACTTCTTTATCAATATGGTGCTTATAAAGGAATGGGTGGATCCAGGATCTATCAATACATAAACATGATGAGAATGTAATTCATTGGTACATGTAATAATATATGGATCATCATTAATCTTTATGCTCCTCACATGATACACTTAAGTAGAAGCCTTGGATTTTTGTCGGTTTAGGGTTCTTGTAGAGCCACTAGGTCTCCCTGTAGCTCCTTATACAGCTTGCTATTACCCCTTGCTCTTGAAAGATAGTGCGAGAGACACCGAGGAACCGGTACGATAGCCTTGGAAGTTTCATATGATAGCCCTTAATGAAATGGCCTTGTTCACCATAATAAAAGTAAGCCCCAGTCTATTTACGACACCAGCCTGCTGGATGCCTCATCTGGCAATAGGTACATATGGGGTATTAAGAGTCCCGACCCGAACCTCCAATACTTTCAATAGATAATGTCCTAGCAATAGACTGTGACATAGTCGATGGCCTTGAAATATTGCCAGAACGAGGAAGCTATTGATAGTATTGCTGCTTAGGTCCATGTTGCTTGCCTTTCTTGTAGGGTAGAGGAGGACGAGAATCTTCCCAGGGCCTCTTGTCAGAACGAGATGGCCCACTAGTCTTCTGCGTCCTCTGGGTAGCTTCAGTAGATATAGCTTATTTCACAAGCTCTTGAAAATCGGTGATACCCAGAGCAATAAACAAAGGGCAAAGTTCATCTCTAAGCTTTACAATGAACACCCTGCACTTCTTTTCTTCTTTCTTAATTTACTTAGCTCTATACTTACAATATTTGCAAAAGTCATGAATGTATTGCTTCACTGGCCTTTCACCTTATTTGAGATGCAGAGAAATGCCTCACCTCTCAGTTAGATAAAAATCACTAATGTATTTCTTATGGAACTCTTTTAGGAAAAATTCTCAGGTGATGGCTTCCTCTGGGATAGTGAGAATGGTTGTTTTCCACTAATGTAAGGCTTTATCAGTAATTAGTCTAAGAGCACACTCGAACTTGTGTTCATTAGAACACTATAATTGCTTATCAAAATCCTTAACGTTTTATCGAGTCAATATTTGGCAACCTTTGGGTCGTCACTTTCTTTACCAGTGAACGTATAAGCTCTATACTGAGCAAGCTTATCAATAAGAGCTCGAGATATAGAGGTAATAGCCGCAGAAAATTGTTGCATGCTCAGTCCTTAGAGTAGTCATGAATTGCTTGAACATCTCAGCCATGTTCTGATAGCACTCAAACTAAGTAGTCTGAGCAGAGGATTCAAGATTTGGTACCTGCTGTTGAGGTCCATGAGGATTAGGAGGATCTTCCCCCTTATTTCCTCGCCACGAGTTAAGGAGCTAGTGGAACCCTCAACATTTTGATGAGCTTCGCTTGACTCAAACATAATTACTATATAAAGAAAAATGATAGGATTAGTTGCAAGTTATAATATACACAATAGTATACTCCTATGTGGCATATGCAATGACAATACAATAGGCTTCGGTTTAGTCTTATAATCGACTAAACTTTAGCTCAGATACCACAAATATAACACCACCTTCTTAGTCTCGGAGGAATCTGGGTCAAAGATGCTATCGGTGAACGCTAACGGTGTTTGGTACAGTAATTTTGATGATTTAATGACAATTCGATGATGCGATGCAATGATTCAATATTACTATACAATGAAACAATGATCTTAAATTGGTTCGATACAGTATTTATCTTTTTAGGGACCAAACTATAATTGCTATAAATTAGAGGCCCTTTTTCAAAAATTAAACTTACTAATATGGAATTCAACTTATAAACAGTGAGCAGATAAATTTTCATCCCATTCAGAGGTCATTTACCTATCCAATTAAGCCATTTAATAAACAATGACCATTTTGTGATTTATCAAACTCATTTCCATAGCTTTTAACTGATTTATCTGTATCAATATCGGCACTCGCAGAGGCCGTACCGATACAACTGTGCCATGATCATTATCACCATTATAATGAAGGGTTCGTATCGGTACAAGAATAATATGTATCGATACGCTATACATGATACAACTTAGACAAATTCCAGTAGCGTTTTGCAGTATCGAAATAGCCCAAATTGTATCGATACGGGAGAATGACATAATGAAAGGATTGATATGGTATAATTTGGTATCGATACGCTAACCTTAATTCCCAAATTAATTGAATAGTGGTACCGATACAGTTTCACACGTAATAATACGTACTAATACCATAATTTGGTATCGATACGCCATGTTGACCAGAGTTGACCAGGTCCCAAAATGTATACTCGTACCGACAGGGTCTATAATGGCAAATTATGTCTGGTTTTTATCCATTTGGCCTATCAAAATATGTTCAAATCTCATAAAACTTTACCAGTAACCTTGTTTAGTCCAAATCTAATAACATGTAAAATTTGAAGGCTATTTGAATCCATTTACCATGTTTTCACCTTTTAGAGCCAAATGAGCATGTTTTAACAAATTTCAATATACTCATAGGTCCATTTTACCTTAAACTTGAGCACACACTTAACTATCATTTATACATATCAAAATGGGTCGTTTAAGCATGTTTAGACCCTATGCCACCATTCTAGAAGTTCATAGTTAAAAGGAACATTACATAGCCTTATGGTGTGACTTGCAAAACTTGCTTCTTTCCAATCCTCGCAACTTATATTCCTTATTCTAAAATGCATGGAAATAAGATACGTTAGGCTTAATTAGCCTAGTAAGGTAGTCATTAACAATGCCATAAGCAATACAATGAATACCAATAATATCAATGATAGTGTTTCAATGCATATAACATCTCAAATCATGCTTAATTCAACAACTTTAACCCTTGGATCGATATGGATAGTGGATACGCGAATTTCCAACCAACATTGCCAAATCAATGAGGGGTAAAAATCCCACTAGCATCGCAAATGGTTTCAATACAACGATTTTATCAATACGGTGATCTTGGCAATGCAATATTCTTATCAATACAATAATCTTGTCAATGCTATGGTAAAAAATCAATATGCATGTCTATGAATCTCCATAGAATATCAATGGGGTCAATGGCAATATCAATGATCAATATGTATTTCAATGGTGACGATATCAATACTATGACTCAATGATCAATGTTTCAATGCAATAAGCTTACCTAAGCTTAAAAATATAGTTTTCTATGAGGTTTCGATATAACCATACCTTGTAGGGATGATGACAATGCAAAAATCTACGATCAATAAAATCGGGAAGGCACCTAGCCATTCTCGAGACTCTGACTACACTCACCGATACTCCTGAAGCTTTTAGGGCTCCCGGATGACTACTCCTTTATTCTTTGGCTTGTTAGAATCCGGTGGGTTCGGTGGTTCTTTACCTTGATTAATTTGAGCTATAAAGAGTAGAAATTATAATAATTTCAATAACGATAACAAATTCATAGTAATCTTTAGCTATGAAATCAATAAGGGTTAAGTCTTGATATCCCTAGATAATTTCTAGGGTTCTTGCTTCTTGAACATGGAATTAAGCATAGATTAGATTATGGAGTTGATAAACCAATAAGGGTTATGGCTTACCCGATCGATAGCTATAAATTAGGATTAAGAAACTTAAGAAAAACAAAGCTTGGATCACTCTCCAATAGAGGTGCTTGCTTGCCAATAGCTAGAGGAAGAAGCTGGTGACTAAGGTGCTTGCTCTTTTTCAATGACCGATATGTTTTATCCTTCATTCTTTTTTCTTATTTTAATCCATTGTGATAGTTAAACTTTCCTTCACTTGAAGGAAGCTAACCCAAACAACCCACGTAAGCTAGAAGATGGGCTAATCGTAGGGTTAGTCCCTCAACTTTCCATACTTTACTCTTTTGTCCCAATAGTTTCAATAGTCACAACTTAGTCACTAAGCTATGTTTCAATGTTTTCAATATGGTCCTTAATCAATAACAATGCTTTATTAGGTTTCAATACTTTAATAATTGACCACTTAATCAAAGGTCAATGCAATGATTTAACTTTCTGATGTAGGGTTTTCGATCATTAAAATTTGATTTTGACTAGACCAGTTTTTAGGGTTTACATAATATGCATATATGATGACCAAACAAAAATTGGTAGAGCATAGAGCTTTATGTATAATGATAAGTCAAGACATATGTATCATCGACATAATACTGTTAGATAACTGATCTCGAATGATTTATCTTTATTGATTTTGTAAGATCAAAGGATAACATCACGGATCCGCTAACAAAAGGCTTAAATCGAGATCATGTTGTGTAAACATACAAAGGAATGTGACTAAAGCCCATGAAAATTTGAGGCGATATGTAAAGGAAAACCCTACCTAGTTGACTGGAGATCCCAAGATCTAGGTTCAAAGGGACAACCTAATTACATAGACTTGTGCGGTCATTGTGGGGGTTCTTCTCCCAAGTCCGTACCTATGATGTAAACAGTGATCAAAAGTGGAATAAGCTAAGCAATGCTTTTAATGACCATTGTGTGCTTCGGTGATCCGAGCAACATAAGCCACCTATGTGAGAGTAAAGTGTGGCCGCTTCAAGGAGACTATTGGGGCATAGTTCTCTCAAACTCTTTCAAAACCAGGGATATGTTCACGGCCATGTGAACATGACCATGAGAACTAAAAATCTCGTCATGGAGGTAGTTGTGTGAGGTATGTCATCGTTTACACAAATGACAGAAGTTCAAGGACATCACGACTACTGATGATCTAGTAAAGTAAATATACTTTAACAAGGGAAGGTTCAAGGGTGAGCACCTACCTATCCTATGCAGCTATTGATCGAAGAACCTATCACCACATCGAGTTAAAGTGTTATGATAAAATGATCAATTTCATTCATACGGGGGATTATTGGAAAATTATGATAAATTGGAAACTTTGAGGCATATTTTCTATGGGTAAAGATGGAGATTCGAATAATGAATTTATAGGTTCATATTCTACTCCACGATATCTTTACAACGTTAACTCGTATGCTCAAAATGGTTGAGTGATGAATGAGAAATTAATGCTCAAAGTAGAGTACTTGTGAATTGTGTGTAAAGAAAAATGAAGAACCCATATCCCACATTGGTAGGATATCAAATATGGAAAGTATTTATATACACTAATCCACTTGCTTGTTATTGAATGACTTGGGTTGAGACTGTGCCTCACGCGCAGGTGCAGGGGTTATGAATCAAAGCTCGTCAAACCCATTGTGTTTGGGGGGGCACCCGCACGTCGTGGGTGACACGAATGTCCGAAAAGGTCAAGCCTTCAGTGGGCTTGCGAATATTTTACCCACCGTGAATTATTTTTTCCTTAAATGTGGCATATCTTTTTGGAATATTTCGAATTAAATATATGGTAAGATATTGTATTAATGGTTGGATATTATTTGATATTGCCTTGCAGTTCATGAAATATATTCGAATGTATACGGTATTAATGACTTATTTTTGAATTTATTCGGATACAATATTAATGACCTTAATTTCGGAATATATTATTTCTAATTATTCTCCCATGTGAAACCTCTATAAATACCTTGTTAACCTACTAGGTTAAACACACAATAACACAGAGAGTTTTTAATTGTTTTTGCTATGTGTTTTTTGAAAATCTTTTTCGGTGATAGAAGAAGATGATGTTACTGTTCGCTTAAGGATGGCAAAATTACTCGATCCGACCCGGTGTGCCCTGACTCGACCCGATTGGGATTTTTCTTATAATTTTCGGGGATCGGGGCGGGTATTGAAAAATATTAAGTCGGGGCGGGGCGGGTTCTGGTATGAGATGGAAATTCCTCGCCCTGCCCTGCCCCGATATATTTTTTATTTTTTTATTTTTATTATATTTATAAAAATACCAATATATATAAACACTTTTAGGGTTTTCAAGCTATTTTTTTTAGTTTGAGTTTATCATAAATTTTTGTTAGATATTGTTCGAATTTTAACATATCTGATCTGAAGATCAATGGTTTGAGTTTATTTTTTAAATATGTATTTTTGTTCATGTGAGTAATTTAATTAGTTTTATTTTATTTTTTATATAGTTTTAAAGTATGTGAAATTTATATTTTGTGAATATAATGGTGGTTCGATCGGATCTAGTAGTTTTCATCAACGAAATTTAATATATTTTTTAAATTTTCGGGTCGGGTCGGATCGGGTCAGATTTAGGGGCTTATAGTTCGGGGCAGGGCAGGGCGGGTAAATTAATATTTTAATCTCGGGGCGGGGTCAGGGTTTAGGGATTAATAGATCGGGCCGAGTTCGGGGAGGCCAAAAACTCGCCCCGCCCCGTTGCCATCCCTAGATTCGCTGATCACTGTAGACGTGCTACTGTTGTGCTCATTCTGTTGTTGTATACTGGGAGATAGACGTCCGACGTTTCTCAAGAATCATAGGAGCGGACGAATCTGTCTTGAAACTGTGTGCTATATAGGCATCAACAAATAAACGGTTTCGATTTAGTTTCTTTTGCTTTCAAGTTAATTTCAAGTTATTATATTTTTTACTATGTTCAATACAATAAATAAATTAAGTATTTATTTTTACTGTCTATTTATTTCCTTGGATTAATGCTCATTTTCTAACATTTATTACTAATGCATACATGTTTGAGCTTCTTCTTCTTATTTGAAACTGGATTAGATGTCGATTGAATTAAAATCATCTGATTAACTTTTCAATTATAAAAGTGAAGAGAAAAAGTTAGAAAAGATAACAGAAATAGTGAATTTGCTTCTTTTTTAAATTTAAGTTAGCAGTTAGTACTTGGAGTTGGGTATTTGATCTAAAGTGGTACATACAATAAATGACTCATTTGAACCATAAACTAATTTCAAATATCAATTTAAATCGTCAACAATCTCTAGAGCATGTGGTTAAAAGCTCTTAGTTGATACATTCCCCTCTCCTTAGGTTGTGAGTTTTAGACCCATTGGGAGCAAATTTCCCCTTCCCCTCCTCTTAGGTAGGAATTGTTCAAAAAAAAAATACTATCAATTTGAGTAAAGTCAAGTTCAAATATTTATATGGACCAAAAAATAAGCTTAGAAACTAAACTAAACTTTAAAGTCAATTTTATCTACCTAATTGGGGCAAAAAATAAAAATATATTTTTATAATTTAATTTAAATAAAATATTTATTATTGATTAAATATAGTAATTTATATTGGACCAAATCGATCATGAAACATGTTTTTCTGTATTAAAAACGTTCTTTAGAATTAAGTTGCAATAATGTACAAATTCAAGTAGACGTTATTATACTTATGTCTCTAGCAATAAAAGAAGGATAAAATTTTGATACATAGACAATGTAAAATTTATTTTACACAAGCCTGCATATTTAAACTATAAAACTCAAATCTTAAATTCTTAATTCTAAATTCTATAAATTAAACCTTGAACTCTAAAATCAATACCCTAAATTCTAAACACTAGCTTTAAATTCTAAACCTTAAAGCTTAAACCCTTAAACTTTGAACCATAAACTAAACTCCTAAAACTAGAAAGACTTGTGTATTTTCTAAAAAAAAGGCTCTTGTGTATAAAAGTTTGTTTTCCATAAAAGAAGTGAACATTCATTGGATAAATCTAAATAAATTTGACTGCAAACTATTTATAGCTATAATCATATATCATATATGTATATGGTATGGTAAGGTGAAGATTTTAATACAACATTTGATGCTTTAGCAGGTTCTTGTACTATTTTTCCGATAGTAAGAAACATTGCATTAATAAAGCTACAAGATACTATAAATGAGGATCATATCCAAGATTTTATTTTGACTCGAGAAAAATATAAATCGGAAATCGGATATTTGAGATTTGATCTATTTATGTTAATTTCGTCATAATTTAGTTTGACTATTTTGAATTGAGGCAATCTCTCAACTTAATTTGTTCTAATCATAATGTCAAGATTCGAATTGACCTTTTGATAACGTACATACATCTTACAAACAAAGCTACTCAAACTCGAGTCTCTTAAGATGAACATCATCATTTTTTCCATTGAAATTACTCGTTGGTTGTAAAAATTTTAGTACTTTATTGACACACTACAAGTTTACTATAAAATTTCTTTTGGTTTAAAACGTAAAATGACTCCTAAATTTGGGAAGTTTGGTCAAAATGATTTCTGAACTTGGTAAGTTTGATAAAATTGACCATTAATTTTTTGGTCAAATTAGCCCTTAAACTAGATAAATTTACTCAAATTGGTTTTTGAACTTGGTGAGTTTGGTTCAATCAACTCAAGATTTTAAATCTTACCTCCTTTTTCCCTTTTGTTCCAACCGTTCTGATTTGGTAGAAACCTAGCCAAACCCTCAGACTCAAACCCCGTGAGACCTAAATCCTTCCATGCCTTTCTCTTTAATTGTTGCGTTTGGTTCGTTTTTACTCTGCTTTGTTCCTCCCCCCAGGTTGTCTAGGAAAGAAAAACCAGTGTTTCTTTTTTTAAATATCGATGTGCGTTGGTTTAGTTTCAGGCCTTAGACTTGAAAGGTGATAAGTGATAATAATGGGAGGAATAGGATGGTGAGTGTACTGTAAACTATGCATGGTGGTTGGCTTCAACGGGTTTCGTGTTGTGTTGTGCTGTGTTGTGTAGGGTGGACTGTAGAGTGGTGGCTAGGGACGAAACTATGTGAGGGCGGGAGAAAGGCAATTCCCCCCCCCCCTAAAAAAATTATCTTTATTCTTTTTTTATAATGGCAAATGAATTGTATTAAAAATCATGAAAGATATTACAAATAGAACGCATCCATAATGGAGAATAATAGGGACTAGTCTACCAAAATTTCATACAAAAACCCAAAGGTCCAAAGAAAAGTAAATACTTCCATAGAGATTAGCATACCGTCAAAATCTAGAAGTCTTCCTGAATCTCTTTGTTTCTAATCCAAACGAGACGCTTTATAGGGTAAAAAAGAGTGGTAAGGGAACCAAACTATCAGGCAGATTGCTTCGCTACACAGGTCTGATTACATTGGCAAACAACCATCAACCGAGTGGGAATCTATCTTTCTATGATCACCGACAGAATCATAATCAGATATTAGCGCCGTGAATATCTCTGTACGAGTACCAAACGAGTGCTAAAGTATGCTAAAATCATGTCAAAATGACAGATGAAACAAATCACAAAAAACAAAGAAAAAGCGCGCCACAAGGATAGAGAGAACGCGTGCCACAAAGACAGAGATGCTTATTAAAAATATATATATAAAAAGAAAATAATAAACCCCGGTGGTCGACAACCAATATTAAGAATGATTGTCGACCATCGACCAATGAAACTAATGAAAAAAAAAGGTTGCGGCAGGCAGAGAAAAAAACTAGATTTTAGGTTGTTAAGATTTTTTTATCTTTATTCTTTTATATATATATATATTAAAAAATTAGATTATTTATGAATTTACTCTCTTTACTTTCAAACATTTATATTTTATCTTTTAACTCTAAATTTTGACTCCATCTCTGATGGTGGTTTGATGAAATGTCACGGTGATATCGGAATGATATGATAAGGAAGAAAAGAATGGCTAATATGATGTGATTGACAAGATGATTAACAATATTGGTGTATAGTACAACAGTAATAACCAAAAAATTATGGGTGAAAGGATAAATTATATAATTATATATAATAATAGTTTTTTTTTTACTTTTTTTAAAAAAATTACAAGTTTCATTATATAATAAACTTTATATATTTGAATTATTTTTATTTTTTTAAATTTATGTCAAAAGCAATCATTGATCGTTACTTAATTAACAATGTTCATCCAAATTTGATAGTTTAATTATAATTAAAATATTAAGAGCTAAATTACTTAAAAATAAACAAGATCAAAATGATTTTTAGATATATATTAAAGGTGAATTTTGAATTATGTCTTATATAATATATACTCGATAATACATGACAAAATATAAATACATCATCACGCTTGACATTTAGCGACACACCTAGCGTGATGTACGCCGTGACATCAAATTTTACGTCACAAATTATAAATAGTGACATAAATGTAAGTTTTAGTGACAATATTTTAAATGCCACTAATAAGCAAATTTATTTTAGTGACTTCATGTAATTCATGAGCAGAAAGACGAGAATTATAGCATGTGGAATTACGCTTAGTCATCTAATAGTCATGCTTTAATTCAAACAACAATTATGAACATAACATCATAACATTACCAATATATCAATCAGTAACCACACAACAATAAATTCTAGGTGAGACATGATGTCATATAGCCTCAAGATCATACACTTAATTGACTTATAGTACTCGGAATCATCATTTGAGTACCTTCGAATGAAGTCCGATGTCACATAACCTCAAAACATACATTAGGTTAGAACCATGCGTATATGAGATTCAGTGTCACATACCCTCAATATCATATGGTTGATTTTGACCAAGCTATTGACTTTGACCCATTAACTCTAAATTTTTAGTTTATTTTATGAGATTTTAATTTGTATTCTTTCGTTATTAATTCATAATATTATCTTTAATTTTTCAAAGGTCTTCAATTAGTTCAATGGACACTTTGTTTGAACCAAGTCACTCATTTGGTATTTTGGTGAGCAAATCAGATTATAGTGAAAATAGTTGAACATTTGGTTGATATGAGTATTAAACTTGTTAAATAACTCTTGTAGGTGTTTGGTGTCATGTTCTGTGAACCTCTCAATATAGTATCAAGGGTGTGTCTCACTTGTACTAAATTATTATGTGTATTTTTTCTATTATGTGAATATTGTTATTGTGTGTATTGTCTGTTTAAAGAGTATGTTTATCGAGATAACGTACTCTAATTTTTGTACGCTTTCTGTTGTATAATTCTGCAAAATATGTGTGACTGTATTTTTATATAAAAATTTGACTCTGTATATGATACTCTTTCTCAAATAGTCTGTATTACCGATCATATGTATTGTTGATTAATTTTTGTGTTTGAATTGTTACTGTTTGATAAGTATGTAAAAGTACTATTTTCTTACCCTTGTTACTCATATTATTGTTAAACTTAGGCTCATTTTAGTTGCATTGATAGGCATTCATGCATATTTTCCTAGTTTCCTTAGTAAATAAGCTTGGTATTGCATTTGGTTGGTTTTTGTAGAAAATTCGCTGCTGGTGTGCTTTCTTTTGTGCAAGAATGGATTGCCGTGGCAAGTATGGGTCATTTCTGAAGGAATTGTCGTGCTGATTGCCGAGCGGTTGCCAGGGAAAGTCGGAAATAAATGCATAATTATTCAAGATTCATCCCTATTGCATAAGATAAAGCCCAAAATCAATTTACGAGCTGTTGAAGATGAAGATCAGAGAATCTTGTCGTCATTAATCCTGAGTTATTCCCTATTAAATGAGATGATGTCAAATATGGATAGGAAATAAAGTTTGAATTATTTCCTTATCTTTAGACAAGGGAATAAATCCTGAATTATTTCCATATCATTAGATAAGGAAATAAAGCCTAGAATATCTCCTAAAGAAAAGGGAATAAATCAAATCTCCTTAAAGACTCATTGAGCTTTCCTCAACTATTTAAGGTTGATTGCATCAACACAAGAAAAGGGAAAGAAATCGGATTCTAGAGGAGGAGAGTTGGGCGTGAAGAGCTTTGAAGAGTTTAGAATATTTTTTTCTCTTTGATGTCTGAATTTATTTTCTTTGTGATTTCTTTTCACCCAGCCATGAACTAGATTCAATTGGATGGGGTTATTTGGGTTTGTGGTGTGATAACGATTGGATTGTTTAAGTTTTTGTTTGCAATTTAAATTCAAGGTTTGTTCATTCTTGATTCTTATTTTTGATTTCGAGTGAATTGGGAGAGGATCCCGAGAGTTATTTATTTATCTATACTCGGGAGAGTTAGATTCAAGAAACGAATGAACATGGTTTTCATTAAACAAATCGTTGGTGAAGATTAATCTACCTTAGGGATAAGGATCGAATTTCAACGGCTACGTAAAGCGCAATATCGGTTGTTGTCTACCCACGGTTAATGTAGGGATGTATCGCCAAGGCATGCACAATTAACAGTGTTTTGAGTTAGGGATAACGAGAAACCATTGAAGAACGCTTCGCCGAACTTTGAAGGAAGTCATCCAGTTGCCCAGGCAATTCGACTGATGCTAATTGTTAAGACGATTAAGTTACTCGGTCCATTGAATCATCACACCACTACTCACGATAACCCAACCTACTCTCTCATTCAATCAACATCTCATTTGTTTACTTGCTCTTTTATTTTACTTGTTAATTCAATTCCTATTATCACCGCCAATTAATTTTCTTTCCAGTACAAGAAGTTAGAATCCAGAAGTTAATCCAATCCCTATGGAGACGATATCTATTCTATACTATAACTTGCGACGTGTATACTTGCCCCAATTGTGAAACACTTAAAACACGCAACAAGCTTTTGGTGCCGCTGCCGAGGATTGGCAATAGCAACTTTGATTTTTATTTCTTGCACCTTTGTTTCTTTTTATTTTTGTTAATTGGTTTCAAAGGGCTAACATTCTTTGGTTTTGCATCTGTGCATGACCAGGGCGAGACCAACAGCACAAGAATACCCACTTGAACCTGAGATAGAACGAGCTCTTCATAGAAGAAGATGAGAACAACGAGCAGTAATAGCAGAACAACCTGTTAATCAAGTTGGCATTCTGAATGCCGACGGTAATCGGAATATTGCAGCAAGAGGAGGAGGAGCTCAAATTGAGCAACCAGTTTGTGTCAGGAATAGACCAATCCGAGATTACCTAGAGGAGGATCTAAACGACCTCAATCCAGGAGTTGCCACAACTGAAATAGAAGCCGCCTACTTTGAATTAAAACATGTGATGCTTAACATGATCGATACGATTGATCAATTTGGCGGATCGGCCACTAAAGATGCCAGACAACATCTCAAATCATTCATAGAGATTTGCAATTCATTCAAACTACAAGGAGCCAATGAGGATATCCTAAGGCTGAAATTATTTCCCTATTCCCTGAGGGATAGGGCAAAGACGTGGTTAAACAGTATTCCATCCGGATCTATAGGATCTTGGACAGATTTATGTTGTGATTTTATTGCTAGATTTAGTTCTACAAATATGACTAATAAATTGCGTAATGATATTACTTCTTTTCGACAGGTAGATGATGAATCCATGTACGAGGCTTGGGATAGATACAGAGAGCTTTTACACAAATGTCATATGCACGGATTCCTAGTATGGACACAAGTGATGATGTTTTACAACTTAGTGAATATGCCGACAAAGATGATGCTAGATGCCTCGGCAAATGGCATACTCCAAGACAAGTCACCTGAGGAAGCGATAGAGATTCTGAACCGTCTTGCCAATAACGACTATCAGTTCCTAACTACCCGAAAGGGAATAGTCAGACAAAACGCCACGATAATGAGCTTGATTCATCGAGATCCATTTCCACACAATTGGCCGCTCTAACCAATTTGGTTAAGAATATGCAGCGACCAAGCAACACACAGGAGATCAAGGTAGTAGATTCAATTTTTCATTTATGTAACGATAACCATGATTCTTCTGAGTGTCCACAGAACCTAGAATCTAGTTTTTACGTTGAAAACTACAACCGGAACAACAATATGATGTTCAACACATACAATCCAGCCTGGAGGAAGTACCCTAATTTTTTATGGAGCAACCCAAACAACGTCATTAATCAGAACAGTCAGAGTACACAAGCATCGAGATTCCAGCAAAACATGCCACGACAACAGATGTCGCAGTAACAATCGACACCATCTAGTTCTTTAAAAAATTCTCTCAATGCTTTTATGTTAAAAACTAAATCTTATATGGTTGAGAATAGTAGTTTCATGAAAAGGAATGACGCTTTCATTAACAGGACTGAGATGAGATTACAAAATCAAAAGGCAGCCTTGAAATCCTTGGAAACACAAGTCGGGCAATTCGCTCAGAACTTGAATACAAGACCCTTAGGCGGCTTACCTAGTGATACCGAGGTCGTAAAAAGAGTAGGCCACGAGTAGTGTAAGGTAATCATCACTCGGAGTGACCGCTTGACTTAAGAAAGACCAAGCCCATCCAATGGAGAACACTCAACTAGCAGAATGAGCTCATATCCAAAAAGACACCAAAATTGATGAATCAATAATTGCCCAGGAGAAATTCGATGCCCAGGCAATTCTAATTGCCCCGGCAATTCCTGATGCCCATGTAATTTGTGATAAAAATCCTAAATCGAAAAAGAAGGAAGAAGAGATCCGAATTCCATCACCATTCCCACAAAGACTGAAACGACAAAGGCAAAAATATCAGTTCAAGAAATTCCTTGACATCTTGAAGAAAGTTCACATCAATTTACCGTTGGTAGAGGCGATAGAGCAAATCTTTGAACTATGCTAAGTTCCTTAAAGAAATTGTCTCTAAGCGAACAAGGCTAGGTGCGTTTGAAACAGTGGTCGTGATAGAAGGATGCATGGCCATGTTGCAAAATCGCATGTCACCTAAACTTAAGGATCTCGACAGTTTCACTATACCATGTGCTATCAGAAATCACTACGTCGGGAAGTCCTTGTGTGATCTTAGAGCAAGCATAAACCTCATACCGAAATCTGTTTTCCAGAGATTGAGAATAGGGAAGGCAAGGCCAACAACAGTGATGCTACAACTTGCAGACAGATCCAATGTGCATCCAGAGAGAAAAATTGAAGATATTCTGGTAAGAGTTGATAAATTTATTTTTCCTGCTGATTTTATTGTTTTGGATTGTGAAGCAGATGAGTTCACACCCATTATTCTTTGGAGACCGTTTTTAGCAACGAAAAGAACCTTGATCGATGTCGAGAAAGGAGAGCTCACTATAAGGGTAAATGACCAGCAAGTCAAGCTTAATGTCTTCCAAACCCTTAAGCATGTTGACGATCCAGAAGAATGCCAAGTCATTCAAGCCACCACTGAATTTAATTTTGACGTGGAAGAGAATTACCCCGGCAATTGCATTTCCGAACCAAAAAACCCTAAGGAACTGATCGACGAAGAGCAAGATGAAGTGAACTGGATAGTGAGTCGACCAGGTAAGTATTTTGAACCATTGGATTACTCAGGTAAGAAAGGTAAACTCGAAAAACCTTCTATTGAGCAACCATCGATACTCAAATTGAAACCATTGCCAAGATAATTAAAATATGCTTATTTAGGAAATGATAACACTTTTCCCGTGATAATTTCTTCTAAGTTACAGCCTGAATAGAAAAAGAGGTTGATTGACATGTTGAAGCTGCACAAAAAAATAATAGGTTGAAAATTGCAGACTTGAAGGGAATTAGCCCGGCGGCATGTATGTACAAAATCCTATTGGAGGATGATCATAAACCGTCAATTGAGGCACAAAGGAGACTTAAACCGGCCATGAAGGAGGTTGTGATAAAAGAAATCATCAAATGGCTTAACGACGGTATCATATATCTTATCTTCGACAGTACATGGGTAAGTCTGGTACAATATGTACAGAAAAAGTAAGGTATACCGTGGTAAGTAGCGAACTCATTCCAACTAGGACTGTGATCGGTTGGAGGGTTTGTATGGATTACCGTAAGTTAAATAAAGCTACTAGGAAATATCACTTTCTTTTACCCTTTATTGACCAAATGCTTGACCATCTTGCTGGTAAATCCTTTTATTGTTTTCTTGATGGTTACTCAGGTTATAAACAGATCGTCATAGCACCAGATGATCAGTAAAAGACTACTTTTACATGCCCATATGGTACATATTCATTTTGAAGAATATCGTTCGGATTATACAATGCCCCGACAACTTTTTAACGATGCATGATGGAAATCTTCTCCGACATGGTTAGAGATTTCCTTGAAATCTTCATGGAAAATTTCACGATTTTTAGAGATAACTTCGACAATTACTTCGGTAATTTGGGAAAAGGTGCTATCACGATGTGAAGAATCCGACCTAGTGCTAAATTGGGAGAAGTGCCATTTTATGGTGGACGAAGGTATTGTGCTCAGCCATAAAATCTCATCCAAAAGAATCGAAGTGGATAGAGCCAAGGTGGATGTGATTGAGAGATTACCGCCACCAACTTCAGCCAAGGGAATCCGAAGTTTTCTTAGACATGTAGGTTTTTACAAAAGGTTTATTCATAATTTTTCTAAGATTTCTAAACCCTTGTGTAATTTGCTTGAGCAGGATAAGGCTCTCAACTTTGATGAATCTTGTGCCACGGTATTTGAAGCCCTAAAAAAGTAACTTGCCTCGGCGCCTATTGTTGTCCTGCCCGATTGAACCTTACCTTTTGAACTTATATGCAACGCAAGCGACTTCGAGGTAGGAGCCGTTTTAGGGAAGCGCATAGGTAAGATTTTCCATGTGATTTACTACGCTAGTAAAACTCTAAGTGGGGCACAATCAAATTACACCACGACAGAGAAAGAATTACTAGCAGTAGTTTTCACATTTGATAAGTTTCGTTCCTATTTGATTGGTACTAAGGTAATTGTTGATACTGATCATTCAGCAATTAAGTACCTATTTGCTAAGAAAGATGTCAAACCTCGTTTAATTCGTTAGATTTTACTTTTACAAGAGTTTGACATCGAAATTAAGGATAGGAAAGGAACGAAGAACCAAGTTGTCGATCACTTATCAAGGTTAGAAAAAAGTGATGAGGATTTAGACTCCTTGGAGATCCGACACATTCCCGGATGATCAGTTCTTAGTTGCCACGGCAACCCCCTGGTATGTTGATTTGGTTAATTTCTTGGTTAGTGGTATTTTGCCTTATGACCTTACTCACCAAAGAAATAAGCTGTTCTGACATGATGCTAAGCATTATTATTGGGATAAGCCTCTTTTGTTTAAACAATATTCAGATTAGGTGATAAGACAATGTGTTCCTGAGGAGGAGCAGGACAATGTGCTTCGACAATGTCACTCTTCACCCTATGGAGGCCATTTTGGAGGAA